>JAHWFP010030727.1:0-12657 GCA_023313725.1 Lithobius niger
GATTATATTTTCGTTTTTAGGCTCCGCGCGTCTTCTTCAACATTACCCCCTTTTTAAAATAAACGTACGTAATGGTTTCTTGTTCAACAAGATCAAGACCTAGTTTTCTACAAATTCACCGGGACCAAAGTGTCCCAAACCTGGATCCCGTAACCGGGACCAAAAACATGGCCAAAAAAGAAAAAGAAACTTACGTGTTAGGCGTCGGGAAACCAGCCACCAATTTAGAGAGAAAAAGGAAATGGCCACACAGTATAAATGCATATCTTTCTTTTTACGAAACAAACCGAAATCACTGTCGTTGACTGATGGGGAAATTTGTTATTTTCTGGATGGCGAAGGAATCGAGCAGCGAAGATAACAATGATATAGTACGTCAATGACAATAATACATTAGATCGACAACTGGAACCTCACGTGGTTTAAACACTGTAGGGTTACAAGCTCGGGCTCTGCCCTCGGGAGTATTGTATCAACCCTCGAACACTTCGAAAACAACTTGTTCGCTAATCATTGTTGGAACAAGAGGGTAATATCTATTACTTGTTATGCGGTATTTTCATGATAGCTCTTTAATGTAAATACACAATCGATCACAAGGTGAAGAATTTACGAAGCAAAAATGTCGGCATTAAAGACCTAAAGATCCCCTAATCACCGCAGCACATAACTGCGCCTTTACTCTAACGACGTATCATACAGGCGGGGCTCCCAGTCATCTTATATTTCCTACTTTTTATCCATTGAAGTTGGCTGGGAGCTCTGTGCAGGTCATAGGTCATATGGAATCAACACTAACCTGCTTTGTTACTCACATTGCATGATAGTTTGCAAAAAGAAAAAAGAAAAATCACACAAGCAATGACACAAGGCTACAGGCAAAATATATTACAAAGGGTTTCAAAGGGTTTAACGAGCCAAAATATATTACCCTCCTGTGCCAACAATGATTAGCCAATAAGTTGTTTGAGAAGCGGTCGAGGGGGGGGGGGAGATGAGGCTTAATGGCGCGTCGACAGCTTGGTCAAGCGGTCGAGTTGCGACAATACTCCCGAGGGCACAGCTCGAGAGAGGGATTATTGTTGCAACCAAGAACAGCTTCGCAAACAACTAATTCGCCAATCATTACTGGAACAAAGAGGGTAACACCTGGCTTGTAACGGGCCTACATTGTTTAAACCACGTGCGGCTCCAGTCACCGATGCAAAGTATTGTTGTCATTGGCTGACTTTGTCATGGTTACCGTCGCAGATGCGTTGTTGCTCGATTTCGATGGGCTCCTTGGGACATACAGGAAATGAGAAATTTCTCCTTCAGTCAACAACGTTGATTTCGGTTCGTTTTGTAAAAAGAAAGTCAAGCATTTATACTGTGTTGCCTTTTCCTATTTCACTCTATATTGGTGGCTGGTTTCTCGATACGTATCTAACACATAGTCTCCTTTTCTTTTTTGGCTGTGTCTTTGGTCCCGGTGATGGGATCCAGCTTTGAACTGGTCCCGATGAATTTGTTGAAAACTAGGCCTTGACCTTGTTAAAGTGAACATAACCTACCTAATCATACGATAACCTAACTAAACCTAATCTAATCTAGGTTTTCCTAAAAACTGTTTTTGTGTGTGTTTGCCGGGATCCAACTAGCATAGCTGCGCTCCCGACAAAGCGTCCAAGATATAGGTTTGAAAGAGCTACGGACCAACAGCGTTTCTCTCGTACGTGTATTTTAAAAAGGGAAATGTTGAATTTACTTGTAAATATTAATTTATAGGTGCAAATTTCAATTTGGTTGACATTTGTAAGTTTTCGTATCGTAGTTCCTGCATCATTGCATTTTTACACGATGGTTGAGATAACGGTAGCTACTGTTAAGTTATTCCCACACTTTTAAATAACGAAATGTTAAGTTGTTCCCATTCTTTTAAACAAATTGTTCCTTACTTTTAAACAATGAAATGTTAAATTGTTCTCATACATTTAAACAATGAAATGTTATGTTGTTCACCATATACTTTTAAACAATGAAATGCTAACTTGTTCCCATACTTTTAAACAATGAAATGTTAAGTTTTCCCATACTTTTAAACAATGAAATATTAAGTTGTTCCCACATATGCACTCCGACTTTAATAGATAACAATGCTTTAAGCTCGAACGCCGTGAAAGACTAGTCATTTTGGAGCCACACTTTTAAACAATGAAAACCGAAGAAAGTAGGGTTATAACTAAACGTTAAACGAGAAAGTCATAAAAAATCGTAAAATAGTAGTTTAATCGACGTGACAGCCACCCGTTGACAGGAGCCACGTCGACTGAACTATGGGACAATTTTACGATTTTTTATGACTTTCTTGTTGGATTTTTTTTTGCTGTAGCCTTGTGTGATTGTTAGTGTGTTTGGTTTTTAGGTTATGTATCTCGAAAATACGTAGCCAAAAATATATTTTTGGAGTAAATTAGGGTTTGTGCAACTTACTGGTCCGTCTGACCTATGTGTTTACTAGTCAATTACACAGTTGCATCCTCTTCATTGACTATATAGGACTTCTAAAAAAAAGTCGGTTCGTCCTACACATAACATAAGACACTAATTTCTCAAAAGGTGCAAACAAGCGAGGAAATAAGCCGGTTTTAAAACAAAAACACCAACAAAAACAACGATCCTTTGATCTTTCACAACCAGCACAAGACATCAAAGAAAAGTTATAACAATCATGCAGATGGAATGATAATTTAATCCTAGGTCTCGAAAGAGAGATCACGCCCTCCCCCTCTCCTTTGATCGCCAGGAGCAAAACGCATTGAAATCATCTCCTACTTAACAACAGGAACGTTTCAATTTTGGCTGCCAAAACAATTATTCCGTCCTGATTGACGACATCAGTGGGTGTAGCGACTGGAAACCTGCCTGCACAGCCGGAAACAATAATTCTCTTTTCTGTCTTCGGCGACTGTCACTAACCATTTAAATTCTTTGAGCCAGTCAAGCAAAATAATTACGCGACGCGGGGGCGGCCAAGAGGTCTTTTAATTTTGACAGCTTCGGGACCAAATTCCGTTTGCGGTGCTTAGAGCTTTGTGAAGAAAATGTTGCCGAGACACAGGAACGTTTGATACGCCCACGCAGAAATGTAAACACGAAGAGAAGTAATAAATTCGGTGTGATGCTGGAGGTCGGAGAAATGTAATTAGTCTCCGTGTTTACACTAAAAATTGTTTCCGAAATGCATTAATTACCCCCAAAGTTTATGCGGTTCTATGCCTTTGTAAGCTAAGTGTGTCTAGGAGAAGTTAAATACTGAATAAGTTTCCGACGTTTGATGTCAACCTTGTTGTTTTAATGCTATGAATCCGGATAGGGGAACATGTTAATGTGGTGACATGAATGTTTACACCAGTCAGTAAACTGCTCAATAAAATTTATCATCGACTCTAATGAAAACTGAATAAATTACTCGGAAGCAACAGAACGTAATTTATGCAAATTGAAATAAAAAAAAAAGAGAATGGAGCACAACCACTAAAAAACCTTCAACGGAAGTCCATTGAGTTTGGAACAAGGATTGATCGAGAAAACGTTTATTGCCATTATTTTGTTCCTCCGTTGGTTAAACACATGTAATAATCAAGAATTGGGTAGGGATACATAATATTTAGACTATTTTTCCCACATGCTAGAAACTACAGCAACGTTCTAATCTATGTATTAAATCTGTCCCCTCGCCAACCCTTGAACTTTAAAAACTTAAAAAATATCTGTCCGAGTTCGTATGTTTACCAAACAATTGTTGAACTAGGGCAATTTTCAACTTAATAAGAGCTGACCCGTTCTACACCCAAATCTAACTTACCACGTCATACGCAGCGATATAGCCACGTACATATATGATTAAGTCCTCACTCCAGCAAAATTAAAAAAAAAATTAACATCTCCGTTTCTATTCAACATTTTTCGACCAAAGTTGGCCAGAGAGGAGGCCAGAGTATGGACGGTATATTTATTCCAAAATTTATGAAATTCTATGCAAGAGTAAAGGTAGGTAGGGAGCCACACGTAAATTTGAAAACTGTTCACTTGTTGTTGTTGGTCTTGTGTGGCACAATTTCAGAAAAAAAACTACTGCACCTAGTTAAAATCTGAAGCATAATCTAAACCATGCGCAATGGCTGTTTGCCGTGACGTCACCATGAGTTAGCCAATGACAAACGAGAACGGCTGTTTGACCGTCTGATTGGACTAGCCCAGTCACGTGATATGCACGTCATAGCAAACAGCCATGGCGTGTGGTATAAGACAGTAATTTTCTTGGCCTTCATCCTCAAAGAGACCACTTTTTCAAATGGTCGAGCTAGTCCAGAGTTACCCACGTTTATTGTTTTACATTGTTTTAACCATTGTAATTAGGGAACAATGCCAATCAGCAAACGCCAGATCCATTCTTCGTGCACGTGTTATGTCGTTGCTGAACAGTTGATTGTTGATAAGTAAAATGAAAGAATGAAATGGGGCGTACTGTACAGCGTTCGGCTCGGGCCTCAAATAAATTTGTCACCGAAAGAAGCCGTGTTTCAGCTAAACGCATATAGTTTTAAACCAAACTACGCTACGTTGTTAACGACCTCGAATTTGACAACTAGAAAAGAGAGAGTGATATATTTATTTCGTAGATGCAGGTTTCCAGGGTAGAGCTGAATTGTTTCAAAATGCGCAGCAACAATCACTGCATGCGCGCTCGTTGACAGCTTAGCAAGTGGAAAAAAAAATACTGCCAACAATTATTCACCGCCGCCAAGTTATGCAACAAACATCCCACCAACTCAATACAATTGCCGAGCATATAAACTATTGTGCGCGACGCCACAGCCATAAAAAAGGTACACAGATTACAAATAAAAACAGCAAGTGTGCCGTAAAAAAACGGGTTACATGATTGAAGGTTCACGTTACTTGTTAAAATGTATACGGATAAAAATTAATGATTTTCAAATTGAAATAAGCATATATACAATTGCGAAAATTGCATCTGTTTAAGTGCTATTAACAATAATATCTATCTATATTATATGTACATATTCCGCATGGGAGCAGATTTTATGATGATGATGAGGGATTATTAGGGATCAAGATTAAACAAAACGAAGCTTCAACAACCAGCAAGACGGCGAGCGGGCTCATTCTTGCCACGGTAGCAAAGAAAAAGGGCGAGCGGCCGACAATGAGAACGGATATGCGCTCTAGCAATTAGAAAAAAAACACTATTACTTCAATAATGTTGACTATTAGAGCCAGGGTGACCGCCTGGGAATCTGGCTGTTGCAGACATAGGGCCTTAGGGCTTCGGGCAGATGACCAGGAGTGGTTAACGCTCGTTAAACCCTTTAACCCTTTTTTTGACTATTAGAGCCGAGTTGAATCAGCGGGAATAAAGCTAGACCGGCGTATGTTACGCCGGGGAACAACTAGTAATTAGTAAAGCACCAGAGCCCTTGAACATGCAATTTTCTCAGTTGTACATTTGCCTATTGCAATTAAAAATCATCAATTTTTACCCGTGTACATTTTAACAAGTAAAGTGAAACTTCAATGAGAAGATAACCCGTATTTGTACGGCACACTTGACGCTTTTGTTTGTAATCTTACCATATTCATCTCTACACCGTTTGTTACGATGGCTTGCAAGTGACACCACCGACATAAGCAACTTCAAGGCGAATATCGCTAAAATACTTACGTTAACGTTGACTCCGGCAAGTGGAAATACTGTAAACTTCTGTGCTTCTTTGGGCACGTAACGGTAGAATTCGTTCTCCCCTTTGTAAAATTTGATGGAATAGACTTGCTCGTTGGGGTTGAGGCTATACAGACATTCGATGAGAACAGACTGACCACTGACGATGTGGCCGGGCATTTCAAGTTTGATCATCTTCAAGCCAAGAATTCCTGAAGAGAAGTGTAAAAAAAAATGTTTTAGTAAAGGTTGGCAAAGGCACAGCACAAAAGGGAATGGAATTAAGATGTATGTGCTCCTCCTTATAAGGGTATGTTTTATGCAACGACTCGTCTTTACATCCTCGCAGCTAGAATTTAACCGCAATGGCAAAGTTGTTGTTGCCATGGTAACAACGCTACCTGAATTATCTAAATCCGGCGTCGTGTGAGTAAATGCTTTAAGTCTTATAATCCGTGACAATAAGATAAAGAATTCCTCCTGACGAAATTTTCCCAGTCGCTCCTGAACTCGCATAATTGAATGTTTTTGTTGCGAGTCGACATCGCTAAAAAACCCGCCATGTTGGAATTTCGGATGATTTCTAGCTTCCGGCTGCAAGACTACCTATATTTACAAGACTTAACGCGCGGTGTCACGTAGCATGCTAGACGCGTCGTCCAAGCGTTGCGCTGAACTGAAAGCACGAAGAACGAAAAACCCCAATCGTAGCATTGATTAGTGTATGCGAGATTAACAAAAACGTGATATCTTCTCATTATTAGATTTACCGGTGTTGCAGCGCTAAACGAACATTATTTTACGGTAATGGTGACTATTCTTGAAGTCTTCGGACGATTTACTGCTACGTCAAAGGATCGTTTAACACATTTTTGATGAGAATTGAAAACGCCGTAGCGTATCATACAGTACAACACACATGTACCTTGGTTGCTCTTCTGCTTGAAATTCATGAAATGAAATCTCCGGAGGCTTTGTTTTGTCGTCGAGTAAAAAAATAGGTACGTAGCATGAAGCCATTGTTGTTAAATTTTAATAATTTGGTGTCAATGCAGTGTTTTAGGTTTAAAATCCGCCTATAGCGTGTCACACGTACCTTTCACAATTCAGTCCGCATGCGAGAGCAGTTCATTTTTGGGGTGTAAGTAGCGCGATTTTTGGTGGCAGAATCGGTGGCTAACTGGACGACGCGTCGAATTTCTAACGTTAAGCCTTTACATCCAGGTAGCCTTGCCGGCTGCGAGTATGCAAAAGGCGAGTCGTAGCGTAAACGCGCCCTAAGGGCGGATTTATGCAACGAGACCTACTCGCCCGCTGAACGCCATTTGCTACGCAACCGTCATTCGTTTACGATTAGTTTCCAGTTTCCACTAACTGAATGAGGCAATATACACAACCAATTTTAAATGCATTATAAATAGCAACAATGACAACGAACCAAAGTGCAAAAGTACATTTAAACATTGCTACAACATTGTTGTCCGTTTCACGCTATTGCCAAAATCTGCTATTCTCGTACAAAGAACATCTTCCGGTAGTGATTAGACACGGTAGAAAAAAAAATAGCTGCTCGCAGCAAGAATTAAAAATCCAACAAAATCCATTTCGGGGTATCGAATCGAAAACAAACCATCGAATGTTGGCATTCAGAAATCAGTCCGCCATCTTGTACTGCAGTAACATGCTGCACACATAGTATCCCGTGTCACGAGGCACGAGGAGAGAATTTGCGCCCGCCTCGTTGCCATCGTTACTACGTATAGACAACTCGAAAACCGCAAACGCGAGAAGCAGCCAGCAGATTTAGTCTTTTAACCAAGTAAAAGCTAGTGAGCGCCGTTGCGAAATGTTGCATAAACGCGCCCTAATAGTCACAGTCTGTTAGCTATATGTAACTAGCATCAAGCTACTTCTGAAAAAAATCACTCTTCCACTAGCCGAGGGAATGTTTCACGTTTACCAGCTTTCCCCGTACATTTTTACACCGCTGAATGGAGCTGCCATTTGACGGCAGTAGAGATAGAGGTATATAGCGAGCTGCACGCATGACGAAAAGGACACGCAGGGAAGCCCTACGTGGAATTGATGAAGAGAATGTCTCACTTCAAGGGAAAACATTCTCTATGTTTACGTCACCACTAGAAAGCACTTCCGGAGGGAAGCCATATTCCTTTGGCTTCAACCTGGGCTGGGAAGCCCGTCGTTCTTTCTCCAATGTGACGACATTGTATAAGGAAGCGAATTCGTTGAGTGGAATAAGCTATTCGTCTTGACCCACGTATAGCGCGTTGAAATACTGGTACATGCGAAGGACCAGTGGCGCAACCGGAAATTTTGTTGGCGTGATGTGGTGGGGGGATTAACACAATTTAAATGTGGGTCCATTTTAACGCGATCAAATTTTTAATGGGGTATAATGGGTCTTTAGTCACTCAGGGCCCTGTGCAACAGCACATTTTCAGGAATTTTAGAGCCTTTCACCCCGTTCCGAGATCATCTTTAACCCGTGTATATACGGATTAAATGGTAAAGGCACTCGCAACGGGGTGTACATCCGAAGTGAAGTGGATCGTGTCAGAGTTTAATGAATCCGGATTCATAGGTGGATCGAACACGCTTCGCTTCGCTTTACGTCACTTCAGTGGGGCGCTCGGGAAGAAAAACGTGGGTCGAATTTCGAATTAGTAACATTGCGTCTCCAGATGGAGCTATGTAACCCCCCCCCCCCCGCTGGGGGGGGGGGGCCAACTCCTAACTTAAACATCTAGGCCAAAACGTTGCGGGGTATGAACCCCTACCCAGGAGCGTGGGTCTCAATAAGACATACACAGGGATTGAGTGACAAGATAATGAGCGTTGCCCCTTAAGCCAACAGGCTTTATTCACAGGTGGCTCCACCTAGGCGGTGGAGCCACTAACCTGGCCTACAAAGTGGGGCCCTGGTGGCCAGCAAGTACAACATTGGAGGTGTGCCTCCTTAAGGGATGCACACCCCATAATGGTGGACACTCCAGATGACAGTTGCGTTTGGTTTAGTGTTATAGTCAAATGCACCTCGCATAAGCAAACACAGTGTACCCTAATTTTCAAGGCGAGTTTCCATGCCTGCTACACAGAAATAGTCTAGAAAGCATGTTTAGCATTGTGAGCTGAAAGTGCCATTACCTTTCACAAACTGGATGTTATGCAACTTTTTATGTGTCTTTTTTTTTTGGAATTTCTGCAATTTATTGCTACGTATTTGACGAACTTTTGTTTGTTTTTGCTTTACTCGAGTTTTCTTCGAGATTGGTTTATATATTTCACTCCTCTTTGTATTCTGCTTTTATCTCACTTTTCATAAATTTGTTGTCTATGTATATATTTATCTCGTTGTATTTTTTTATTATTTTTAATTTCGATGTCTTATTTTGGCGCCTAACCTTTTGATTTTGTGTGCAAAAGTGCCGGTTCAATTTGTTTTTTTTGTCTGCTGCTCTCAAACCACACATGAGCATTTGCGCTTGTAGGATGAGTGTTTGCTTTTGTGCGTAATTTTGTAATTTGTGTTGGATGAATAAACTTACTTAGCTCCCCATTAAAAAAAAAAAAAATTAAACGATTTAAGCGCAAGTTGACGCCACACCGTGGGTGTTGACCTAAGCAGGGATCCGTTAAAGGGACACCCGGCCTGCCTTATAACAGCCACGCGCTGATCGCCATCCGCGCATACAGCATCGCAAAGGTCAACTGAGATAGGCTGCGACGAACGCAGCAACTGTCTCAACTAGCATTGAGCATAAAAGACGAACCAGCATGAACGCATTAATCGTGTCGTCACAAACCGGAAAAAATCTCGTATTTTAACATCACAATTTATAATTTTCTAGGCTAGTGTTTTGTAATTTTGCTTCGGCGATCTATTGGAATAATTAATTTTAATTCTTACCGCATTAGTCTTTTAGATTTTTGATCTCGTGGTAATTATTAGAAAACTAGTACATGCACACACAGAGATGAATGGATCATATACGTTCCTTTACATTCAACAGAAAATCACCTAGACGCCACATTTTAAAACGGATTTTTAGCTACGGATTGACTAAAGGTAAGTAAATAAAACTTTGGAGCAGTTCTTGATGTAGAGGCTCGGAAAAAATGGCGCTGGGAGGAATATCCCTTTAATTAAGCGACAATGGCGTGTTCTGGTGAACGGTTGAGAAACTAGAAACTCCCCCCCCCCCCCCCCCGCCCCGTCATGCTTGCCCTCTCGGAACGGGGTCAAGCAAACTATTGTGTGCGCGGTGTATTTTGAGTCCTGCAAGGATTTTGCGAGCGACTACGTCTTCCTGGCTGGGGTGGCTTTAATCGACGGCCGCCATTGTTTTTGTAACCATCTTGGATATCAACAAGGCGCTCTGCTACTGAAAACGTACAACCGATTATCTGTGTTCGTTCTGCAGAGAGCTCAAGATAGGTCGCGGTCACTCTCCGGATTCAACTCGCATTTCTCTCAATTCGGAATTCGATTCCGAATTAAAAGCTTGCGCTCGGAACGCGGCTCTTGAAACATAAAAGCAAATTTTCGCAGATTTTTTTTAGTTACAGTAAATATCTTATTTGTCTAATTTTACTAAATTTTACGCTTAACTTGGGTTCTGGTGGACATTTGCTTCCCTTCCTCCCCCCCCCCCACCATCCTCCCCCACAGTCGTTGCACTACTGGCTAGGAAAGATGACGAACACGCTTTTCCCTTTCCAGTCTCTTGGTGTGCCGCTCGTATTTTCGGTAAATAATTCTGAAAATGCAAGTACGTGTATTCGTGAAACACAAAACACTTGGATATGTTTGGTTACAGGCTTTCTTAAAGGTGCCTACTCATCGAATGACAGGATGCAGCATCTAGCGCCGTCTACCATTATTTAGTTCTATGTAGCACTCGAATTCAAGATGCGAAGGAACGCGACAACAAATTTCTTTCTACACAACAACTAGCCACGTGCCTTCTTAATTATTGAGTGTAAAGTTGTTGCGTCCACGTGCACTAGGGAGCAAGCGGCCAAGCTTGACGATATCACCGTCCCAAGTAGCGGTTCAAAAGCTACGTTTCAAAATGGAAAAAAGCGGCCATGATGGCGTTGGGGTTAACTTGACCGCTTGCTCCCTGGTGCACGTGGACGTACCAACTTTACAGTCAATAATTAAGGCGGCACGTGGCTTATTTGTTTCATACAAATATATTTATTTGTGTGTTCCTTCGCTTGTTGAAAGTAAGGACTAGACGGAACTAGATATCGGTAAATGGCTATGGATGTTACAGCCTGTCATTTGGAGGCAATCCCCCTTTAAGTGACCAAATTTTCTACATGAAGGTTTAGGGGAGGATGGGATGCGTCCACCAAACCCCCAAGGGAGAGGAGGTTGAAGGGATTCAGAGCGAACAAAATACTTGGTCGAACGTGCTTTCTCGCGTAGCGTAAACACATACTGGATAAGCGGTTTTTTTTGTTCAAAGCGCGTTGCTGAACGGCGCTTTCTAGTACAGAAAAGTGAACGCAGTGATGAACAATGAACCGGAGCAACGGAGACAAATTCTAGTAAGAGTGTTCTTTTTTTCCAATTTGTAAATGCACGACGTAACATAGAAGGTATTAAAGGGACACCCTGCCTGCCTTATAACATTCCGCTTGCCTTATAACAGCCACGCGTAGATCGCCATCTGCGCAGTTATCACCGCCAACGTCAACTGAGACAGTTGCTGCTTTCTTTGCAGCGACGAACAGTGTCTCAGTTGGCTTTGGGAATAGTACACGAAAATGCAACTTAAAGATTGTGTCTCACAAACCGGAATGATTTTCGTATTTTAAAAACACACACTATAATTTTTTAGATTGGTATATTATAATTTTTCTTTGGCGATCTATTGGCATACTTAATTTTAATTTTTACCGCATTAGTCTTTTAGATTTTTGATCTCATAGTAATTATTAGCAAACGATTAAAATTAGTACATGTGCACACACAGATGAAACTTCAAGGTCATTGTAGGCGCGCAAAGCATCATATACGTTGTGAAAGAACGTAAATAAAGTTCCCCTATATTCAACAGAAAATCTCCTAGACGCCACATTTTAAAACAGACTTTTACCAAGGGACTGACTAACGGTAAGGAAATAGACCTTTGGGGCCGTACTTGATGTGGAGGATCGATGAAAATGGCGCTGGGAGGTATGTACTTTTAAAACGGAAATAAACTAGGGGGTCACCAAAATAAAAGACTTTGGCTTTCGCTGGTCCCCGGATGCTGCACGAAAGTTTGTTTGTTTATAGTGTTCTTAGCTGCAGCTTCTTTTCTCTTCTGCGTAGGAATCAAGTTTTTCAACGAGCTTGACCACTATCCAAGTGCGGTAATGTTTACCTTGGATAAGGTGTTAATTTTCTCGATGTTGGTTGGTATTTAAGGACTATGAAACCCTCCCCCTCTCCTCCAAAAAGTTTTAAATATGTTTTTCTAGTTTGTTATTTCTTGGACGGGAATAGTATTGTATAAGTACAGCATTAGTTACATAGAAACAAAAAAAAAGATTTGACCTAAGATTTAGTTTTCCCAGTCGAACTATGCTATTTTAATGATAATAATTTTTAATTCACCACAACGGGTTTGTTTCATATTTTTTAAATTTATTTTTTGCCCCAATTATTATTCTGTCTTTTTCACTCCTGTCTGTTCACAGGAAGGAACGGCAACAGAAATAATTTTTTTTTTCATCCCTTTATTTAATTTCGAGCCATCCATTTCGCAGGCTGGTACTGACAGCAGAAATGAGATAATTATTCCCCTTGATGCATCCGTCGATGCTAAATTTGAATAAAAATTCAGTCATTTGGAAACGGAAGCGGAAAACAGTAGGCTACGTCACACGCATTCCAGTGTAAAATTAAAAATTGCAAA
>JAHWFP010030736.1:4367-22739 GCA_023313725.1 Lithobius niger
GGAAAAATTAGCTTGACACGCGACGACATGACGAGTACAGTGGAGGGCTGCTCTGTGGTCGTATTTGCCCAAACTTGCACAGTTTCACAACATAAAAATTAACCGATTTTTATGTTTCCGCACACCATGTTAACCGCCTTGGCAAGAACTTTTCACTGGCAGAAGAGCCAAAAATACGTTAAAGCACTGAAGAAAAATATGGGATGCGGACAATTTTTCTTAACACAGTTGGTTTCGCGGACACTGGCAGAAACAGGGCTATGGGTAGAAATTTGTCGTGGAGGTTGGGGGCGGGGACGCAAACTGTCAATTTTAAGCCCCCACCGCAATTACACTCCACCACTATTTTACGTCCCAATCGCAATTTTACCGCCACGCAATTTCGCCCAAAACTTAACGAAGGAATACAGTCCAATTCGTAAACAAAAGCGAAAAGAATAAAATATATCAAAAAATAAAATGTTTCACGCCCCTTTTTTTTAAGTGTTTGTTCTCTTCCCCCACCACCCCCCTTCGCTCCCCGCTGGCCATGGGCATGGGCAGAAAGTCCTGCTGCTGGAAATGACCTTGTTTAGAAATAGGCATTCAAGGACAGCAGTCTACATAAAAAGTCAATTTATGGCAAAATAGACTTGTCGTAACACAACTGTCTTACTTACGCAGTAAATTAGAATAGAGTTTAACTGAGCAACGAGTTACAAAACGTCTTCAAGAGTCGACTACATCTGCATAGAGCTTAATTTGCATACAATTTTGTTTTGTTTTGTTTACATTATAGGTAAAGGTGACTCTCATGAATTCAAACTGGTATTTTTTAAAACATGTTTGCTTTTTGGCGTATCCTATTTCTTTCGTGGGAACCCCACGAAAGACCCCACAAGGCCACTAGCGCCCCTCCCCCTCTGCCTTCTTCCTGAGGCTTGACAACAAATTCTTCCAAATAGAGCTAACAGCATGAAATTTGCTACACAAGTCATTCTCAGCAGTACAAATCGAATCAGCCATGGAACTCCCCATGAAATACCCCAATGGCCCCCCAGCGCCACCCCTTCCCCCCTCAGTATCCTCTGTACCCCCTCCCTGAGGCTTGACAAACAGATTCTTGCAGATGATGGTTAAAGCGTAAAATTTCCTATACAAGTCATTATTAGCAGTACAAATTGAACCAGCTACGGAACACCCATGAAATACACTCCCAACTCCCTCCCTCCCCCCCGGACCCCAGGCCCCACCCCTCTTCGCGTTCTCTCTTACCATCACATCTTGCTGATCGAGCTAAAAGTGTGAAATTTGGTACGCAAGTCATTCTTTATAGCAGTACAAATCGAACCAATCATGGAACTCCCAATGAAATACCCACAAGGGCTCCCAGAGACCCCCCCCCCCCAAGCACCCCCTGTATCCCCTCCCTGAGGCTTTGCTAACAAATTCTTGCAGATCGAGCTATTGGGATGACATTTTGTACACAAATCATTCTTCGTAGCACAAATTGAACAGTCCATGGAACGCCCATGAGACACCCCACAAGGGCTCCCAGCACCCCTCCCCTCTGCCTTCTCCCTGAGACTTGACCAACAAATTCTTGCAGACTGAGCTGAAAGCAAGGAATTTCGTGTACAGAAGCCATTGTCAGCCGTTCATGGAACCCCCAAGCTCGCCCAGCGTCTCCCTCCCTCCATTCGTGGCCCCTCCCTGATGCTTGACCAACAAAATCCTGCCGATCGAGGAAAAGAAGGAAATTTGGTACGCAAGTCATTCTTAGCACTACAGATCGAATCAGCCTTGCAACCTCCTAGAGGCTTCATATTTCAATCTGCTCCGCATGTAATATGCCCAAAGCCTGTTTCCTAATTACAGCACACGACGAAATGTGGCTGCGAAAAGCCATTCTAACCGAGCGAAGTGAAGTGAAGCCTGACGACGAACACTGCTTTGAGTGAAGTGATAGATTAATTCATAGAAAATAATAATTCCTCCATAATTAAACTATGACACTTAAGCCCAACACTTGCCAAACAAAGATTTGTTTAAATTTCAGCATAAAATATTTTATCTATAGTTTTTCGGCAAATTTTGTAACGGAAGGTATTTGTGCTAACCTTAATATGCTGGATGTTTATCCCTCCCGAATTATTTTAAAGCTACTCACTGCACTGACGTTACCTTTTTACTTTAGGAAACCATTTTACCACTTTCAGTCTATCTAGACTGCAAACGTTTTTTTTTCCGTGAGTATTTATATTTTATGTAGATCCTAATGCTCACCTTCAAACAGAACCTCCTGAAGATTAAAAATACGATAAAACTTTCAGAATAGCGCTCGGAAAAGCTAAAAATACTTCTAAAAATAGGATCGGTCTAAAAGATGCAGTGTTATTTTTTTTATCTAGTATTTCCAAAAGAATTGCGAAGCCTTAGCTTACATTACTACTCGTATTAAATAGAAACTACTGTATAAACAAGCTAAATTTTGGAATTCCGTTAATGTTACCACATTCTTTTCTAAATCATTCTAGACTACCGTACTTTACTTGAAAAATGCTTGCCAGGCAACAATACAGGCTCGATCCACCAATTAGCCAGCGCACACTCACGCCCTATGCGGCCTATTGTTGGAGCTCTTTCGGCTACAAAACCTTTTGGCTGCGACTGTACAGTCAGGGGCATTTCCTATGTTACATTCGCTGCCCGATGCTTCCCTGCTTGGCCAAGCTTCTCTGCTGGACAGGTTGTTCGATGTCAACGAAGTAGGAGGGGAGAGCTGCGGTGCGGAGCGTTGGCATATTATTTACGTTTGTTGTTCCCCGGGCCTAGCGCAAAGTTTTAAACTGAGGTTTCTTTGCGCAGGCCCATAAACTCATTATTGGGGTGCCCTGAAAAGACCTTTATAATGGGAAGAATATTAGTGATAATATGGGGGTTTTCCTTTTTTTTTTAACCATCACTAAGTAGTAGCGAGACCCCCTGCCAGGTGGAGCCAGGGTTAATTTTTTTTCCTTTGCTCCCCTTCCCCCCGCCTTACAACTAGTGGTGTTGAGATAAACGAAATAATGTTGGAGGTATGGTTACTGGTTAGCAAACGAAGGGTCAGAGGGCAAACAGTGAGCGCTCAAACAAGAATCCTTAAGATATTTTTAAATTTTTAACTCCTTCATAAAGTGTCGAGCATGAAGGTGATGGATTATAATCTCCTAACCCGCTTGCCCACGTTTGCCTTGTACGAATTTAAGTTGGAAAGTAAGCTGACAGGGGTTTCTTACAGGTGCTCTGGCTCCATTTTAATGATTGTTGGATTTCCTGAGTACCAGTTTTGCTACAGCCAGTCACACCTATTTCTGTAGGTCCGATTTCTGTGTGGTCCCTTTGCCCCCCCCCCCCCATTACTCCCAGTCGTGCAGTGGTAAACCAAATTAGTGTTGGGCTTGGAGTATGGTTATCAAATGAAACGTTAGAAGAGGATGGCACAGCTACCAACAATAATCTCTAAAATATTTTTAGATTTTTAACTTCTACATAGTCCGTTGAACATGAATCTGACGGATGTTATCTCCCATTCTGCTAGTCAAAAAGTAATAAGATTACAGGGTGCTTAGTTCAGTTTTACTGACCGTTGCTTTCCCTGAGTAACAGTTTGGCTACATGAAATCCAATCTATTTCCAATGCGAACAATGGAAAACTGTGAGTAGTTCATATAATAGTAGATGCTGCGGCGATTCTGAAAACATAAATAATAAGAAAAAACCGCATGAGCCTGCTTCTGTTCAACGGTGGCGAGGCACCGGGGGGAGGGCAAATACATGATTACTTGATACATGTGCACAGCCAGACACCAGAGCTGTAGTAAGCAGTAGTTTCATCCAGCAGGCACGGACAAAAGCAGCAAAACTTGACTTCATGTAGCAAAACTGTTACTCAGAGAAAGCAACGGTCAGTAAAACTGAACTAAAGACCCTGTATGCTTATTACTTTTTGACTAGCGGAATAGGAGATAACATCCGTCAACTTCATGTTCAACGCACTATGTAGAAGTAAAAAATCTAAAAATATTTTAGGGATTATTGTTTGGTAGCTGTGCCACCCTCATCTAATTTTTCGTTTGCTAACCATAGCCCAAGCCCAACACTAATTTGATTTACCACTGCACGACTGCGATTAATGGGGGAGGGGAGCAAAAGGGGCAGGCAAAAATCGGACCTACAGGAATATGTTTGATTGCATGTTGCAAAACTGTTACTCAGGAAAACTAACAATCAGTAAAATGGAACCGAAGAGCACCTGTAAGACCCCAGTAAGCTTACTTTCCAACTTAAATTCGTATACGGCAAACGTGGGCAGGCAGGATAGGATATAAAATTCATCACCTTCATGCTCAACACTTTATGAAGGAGTTAAAAATCTGAAAATATCTTACGGATTGTTGTTTTGAAGCTTACTGTTCCCCCTCTGACCCTTCGTTGCTAACCATACCTCGAAAATTATTTCGTTTAACTCTGCACCACTAGTTGTAAGGCGAGGGGGGGGGGGGGGGGGGCCCAAAGGGGAAAAATTAACCCGGGCCCAACCTGGCAGGGGGTCTCGCTCCTACTCAGTGTTGGTTTAAAAAATGGAAAGCCTCCGTATTATCTCTAGTATAAAAAATAATTCTGTAGATTTATAAAGGTTTTTTCAGGGCACCCCAATAATGAGTTTATGGGTCTGGGCAAAGAAAACTCAGTTTAAAACTTTGCACTGGGCCCGGGAAATAACAAACGTAAATAATATGCCAACACTCCGCACCGCAGCTCTCCCCTCCTACTTTGTTGACATGAACAACCTGTCGAGCAGGGAAGCTTGGCCAAGCAGGGAAGCATCGGGCAGCGAATGAAACATTGGAAATGCCTCTGACTGTACATTACCTTTACCACTACACTTCGTATAGTACCGGCAATAGGCCTAACCTGCCAGAGCAGTATAAACACACTTCCGTGGTAAGGTAATCTGATCTTTCGTCACCATGGTAACCAGATAGTAAGTGCGCATCACAGGAAGTCAAATAATTTGTGCCACTTGAATCAGGTACATTGTATATGTTTAGAAATTGGTTTACCCTACCAAATGCAGTTCTTTTATGCTTTCGTTATGCTACTGTGACAGCCAGTATACCAGATGAGTTGATCCTATATACTAGATGGAGGAACAAGGCTGATAGTTTAATTTGATAAAATATCGTGTGGTCGTTTAATCGCAGTTTAGGAGTCTTGATTGGCTGGAGTGGCTGCAGTTGACTGGCTTTCAATTGGTTAATTGTCATTAGAAAATTATGAAGGTGTATTCTCAGCTATAATACCACGAGTGGTTCTATGAAATCGATAATTTGTGCGTGTTAGCACGAAACTCCTTTCCTGATTTAATTTCCCGAGACCGAAGGTCGAGGGAAATTTGTTGCAAAGGTGTTGAGTGCTAAAACACCCAAATTATACATTTAATACAAGCACGAGTGGAATTCGGTTGAGAATTTTTGTTTTCTTTTCCCTAAACGATTTTTTGAAGGAATTTCGTGTTAGAGATTCGGTTTCGATTTACAATCTGATTTCGATATACGAAGTAATTTTGATTTAAGGTGTTTAGTTTTGTGCATAATGTTTACCTTTTATGTTTGGTTGACGATGTTTAACTCTTATTTGGTGTAGCGATATTATCCAGCATCACATTTCATCAACCAACCTGTAATTTCTTTTGCATTGGCATTTCGTATTAGGCCAAACCTTATTTTTATGTTGTTGACACGTCAAATGAAACTTATCTTAAACGAGAAGTAGCTTCGTGTTTCCGGAAAAACCCGACGATTAACGAAGCTGACGTCATTCCACCATCGCATTTCATTAACCAACCTGTCATTTCGTTCGCTTTGGTATTGGCATTTCGTATTATGCCTAACGTTATTTTTATGTTGTTGATACGCCCAATTAAACGTATCTTAACTGAAAAGTAACTTTGTGGTGTTTCCGTAAACACCCGAAGATTAACGAATATAATTGTCATTTTCCTAATAAGGGCGTAAAACAAAGCAACAATCTCTAAGTGAGATATACTGTATAGATCTGGGGGTTTGTTTTGTCAGTGCTCATTGAAAAAAGCTTCGATCAGCATAATTACTGAAGAAGGAGGTCTTCTGTCGGGTTTGGTTTCGATGAGCCGGGGTCTTCCCAGTGTAATCCGACCATGGTCCTCATTTAGTGAAGAGAAAACGAAAATTATCAGTTATAATACCACGAGTACTTGTATTAAATCAACAATTTGGGTGTTTTAGCACGAAACTCCTTTTCAGTTTTAATTTCCCGAGACCGAAGGTCGAAAAGGAGTTTCGTGCTAAAACAAAGGAGGTCGGAAAGGAGTTTCGTACTAAAACACCCAAATTCTACATTTATTACAAGCACGAGTGGGATTCGGTAGAGAATTTTTGTTTTCTTTTCTGTAAACGATTTTCTGAAGGAATTTCGTGTTAAGGTGGCAAAAGGGTAATACAGGAGTGAAATTTCAAAAACTTTTTTTATTGCCAAAATGTGCTGGGAACCTTTGTCTTTTCTTTCCAAAAGAAATTTTTAAAAAATCTGCTCAACTTTTTTTAAAATTAAATATTTACTACAGTAGTGCAAGAATACTTCAAACCGGAAGTGAGCCCGGAAATGCCGTAAATTGTTTTATTTTTCAGCATTGTTAGCATAAGACTTTCAGCATTCTTGCACTTATTTCTTTGGATGTTCCTTTGTTTAATGATAATAATGATAATAATGGTGGAGCTGCTGATTTCTGCCACTAGGCTGTGCAGCAGGAAAATGGCTGCCTCTAGTTGAAAGTTGTGCTGCTAGGTTTCGTCATTTTTGCTAGGTGCCAGACGTCAAAACCAAAAATTTACGTAGAAAGCTATACTTGGTCGTAATTTGTAGGACTTCAAGATCCAATGTACCGAAGCATTCACGTGTGGAGACTAAAAAACAGGGGTTTAGGGACAACCAGTAGGCATTACAGTGGTTGAAAACACTGAAGCTTCGCTAGAAAACTGTACCATAAGAGAGTGAACTATGGTAAGAAATGTCCTGAGACTATACAAAACAAAGGAAGAACACTTATTAGGGCTGTAAAAAAATGGATCTAGGAGAAATGTTTGAACAAGGACATATGTATGGAGGAGAAGACTTGTAGAGTTAATATGGAATGTTTTTTATGTTCGCAGCTAGTTTTCTGAGTATAGCATTTTTATCGTATAGTTGCTTAGTATTTCCGTCGTAACGTCTGTAAATATGGGCCGATATGATTGAAATTTGTTTGAGAAGTGCTTCATATACATACGAAGGAGCCCTACCTCATTGATCCTCATAGTCTGGAAAGTTTACTCAATGTGATGGATTAAATATACACAATTTTCAATAATATACCTTTTTTTTTTCTAATGTACACTATGTAGGGAACAAATCTGTAAAAATGTTTGTCTGAAGTTTTACCTCAAGATCGAGGTAGGGCTCCTAGAGTACAATTTTCTAAGTAATTTGGCACAATTTTTAAATTAATAGCGTGTTTAGGAAGAAAATTAGAACGGAAATATCATTAGCTAGTTATTTGCATATTTTTGTAATTAGCGTGGTAATTAAAAAATAAAATAAAATAAAATTGTGCTTGAATAGTGTTTTTATGTAACTATGTATATGTACAGATGACAACTGTGATCTAAAGTCAGATATTTTAGAAATTTTTTTAATTACCCCTTTGCCACCTTAAAGATTCGGTTTCGATTTACGATCCTGATTTTGATATACAAAGTAATTTTGATTTACGGTGTTTAGTTTTGTTTATAATGTTTACCTTTTACGTTTACCTTCTTATTTGGCGTAGCGATACCATCCACCATCGCATTTCATCAACCAACCTATAATTTCGTTCGCTGCGGCATTGGCATTTCGTATTAGGCCTAACGTCATTTCTATGTTGTTTATACGCCAAATTAAACGAATCTTAACAGCAGAAGCAGCTTTGTGGTGTTTCCGTAAAAACCCGACGATTAACGAAGCTGACGTCATTTCCCTAATAAGGGCATAACACAAAGCAGTTCCCTAAATCTGCGGTTTGTTTGTCAGCGCTCATTGAGAAAAGCTTCAATCTGTATAATTACTGAAGGAGGAGGTCCGCTGTCGGATTCAGTTTCAATGAGCCGGCGTCTTCCCAGTGTAATCCGACCATGGTCCTCATATAGTAAAAAGAAAACAAAAATTATCAGTTTTAATACCACGAGTGCTTGTATTAAATCGACAATTTGGGTGTTTTAGCACGAAACTCCTTTCCAGTTTTAATTGCCTGAGAATAAAGGAAATTTGTTGGAAAGGAGTTGAGTGCAAAAACACCCAAATTATACATTTAATACAAGCACGAGTGGAATTCGGTTGAGCATTTTTATTTTATTTTGCCTAAACGATTTTCTGAAGGAATTTCGTGTTAGGGATTCGGTTTCGATTTACGATCTCGATTTCGACATGCGAAGTAATTTTGATTATGGTGTTTTGTTTATAATGTTTACCTTTTATGTTTTCTTGACGACGTTTAACTCTTATCTGGCGTAGCGTTACCATCCACCATCACATTTCATCAATCAACCTGTAATTTCGTTCGCTACGGCATTGGCATTTCGTATTATGCCTAACCTTATTTTTAAGTTGTTGATACACCAAATGAAACGTATAAGCAGCTTCGTGTTGCCGAAAAAAACCCCGACGATTAACGAGGCTGACGCCATTCCACCATCGCATTTCATTTACCAACCTGTAATTTCGTTTGCTTCGGCATTGGCAATTCGTATTAGGCCTAACGTAATTTCTATGTTTTTGATACACCAAATTAAGTGTATCTTAACTGAGAAGTAGCTTTGTGGTGTTTCCGTAAAAACCCGACGATTAACGAAGCTGACGTTATTTCCCTAATAAGGGCATAAAACAAAGCAGTATCCTCTAAGTGAGCTATACTGTATAGATGTGTGGTTCGTTTGTCAGCGCGCATTCAGAAAAGCTTCGATCTGTATAATTACTGAAGGAGGAGGTCCCCTGTCGGTTTCGGTTTCGATGAGCCGGGGTCTTCCCAGTATAATCCGACCATGGTCCTCATTTAGTGAAAAGAAAACGAAAATTCTCAGTAGTAATAGCCCTAGAGCGTTTGTGGATAATACGGCTACTGTTTTGACACGAAGCCTGTAACCTGACATTAAAACTAACGAATGCTAATTATTTTGCAATTATATCAAATTATATGGTATAATTTCAAATTAATTAGCATGAGTTAGTTTTAGCCTGGTTACAGGCTGAGTGCGAAAACATTTTTAGCCGTATTATCCACAAAAGTTAGAGGGCTGTTTTACTGGAGTATATCCCAATTCAAAATAATAATATCAAAAGGACTAAACATTCTTCGAGTTCATTAATATTTATAATGTAATGCTACGTTTTATTTGCTTATCAGTCTCTCAGTTCATAAAATTATTTGTCTCCAACGAGAAGTTATAGGCAATGCTGCTGTCGGCGACTTTCTCCCGTTAAACTCGCCACATCAACCATGCATTGCTGAAATCCGCCAAGAGATGGCGCTGTGTGTGTTCCTGTACTAATTTTTAATCGTTTGCTAATAATTACCATGGGATCGAAAAACTAAAAGACTTATACGGTAAAAATTAAAATTATTTATGCCAATAGATCGTCGAAGTAAAACTATAAGGTACTAGCCTAAAAATTATACAGTGATGTTAAAATACGACAATCGTAACGAATATGTTGAGTTTTCTAGCTGGTATATTATGTGAGTCAAAAGCCACAACCGTTAGCTGCCAGTTGGCGTCTGTTTTAAGCTTAGCTGGGTAAGTTGCGCATGCACACAACAAAAAGGTACTGTGGTATAATCACCCCGATTATACCCCGGTGCATAATCGGGTGATTATACCACACTAGGTCGATTATACCCCCCTCCTCTACCTTCCACCATGATAGCAAGCGGGATATACTCAGTAAAAGAATATATCTATTTAATTAACCTTGCTCAGTAGTAATAGCCCTAGAGCTTTTGTGGATAATACGGCTACTGTTTTCGCACGAAGCCTGTAACCTGACATTAAAACTAACGATTGCTAATTATTTTGCAATTATATCAAATTATATGGTATAATTTCAAATTAATTAGCATGAGTTAGTTTTAGCCTGGTTAGTGCGAAAACATTTTTAGCCGTATTATCCACAAAAGCTAGAGGGCTGTTTTATTGGAGTATATCCCAATTCAAAATAAATAATACCAAAAGGACTAAACATTCTTTGTGTTTCATTAATATTTATAATATAATGCTACGTTTTATTTGCTTATCAGTCTCTCAGTTCATAAAATTACTTAATTTGTCTCCAACGAGAAGTTATAGGCGATGCTGCTGTCGGCGACTTTCCCTCGTTAAATACGCCGCATCAACCACGCATTGCAGAAATCCGTCGAGAGATGGCGCTGTGTGTGTTCCTGTACTAATTTTTAATCGTTTGCTAATAATTACCATGGGATCGAAAAATTAAAAGACTTATACGGTAAAAATTAAAAAATTATTTATGCCAATGGATCGCCAAAGTAAAATTATAAGATACTAGCCTAAAAAATTATACAGTGATGTTAAAATACGACAATCGTAACGAACATGTCCAGTTTTCTAGCTGGTATATATGCGAGTCAAAAGCCGCAGTCATTAACTAACAGTTGGCGTCTGTTTTAAGCTTAGCTCGGTAAGTTGCTCATGCGCACAACGAAAAGGTTCTGTGGTATAATCACCCCGATTATACCCCGGTGTATAATCGGGTGATTATACCACACTAGGTCGATTATACCCCGCTCCTCTACCTTCCATCATGATAGCAAGCGGGATATACTCAGTGTAAGTCGACCATGGTCCTCGTTTTGCGGAAAGAAAACAAAAATTCTCTGTATAATACTTTATTATTGAATCGAATATTACTTGTCATCATCACTGTATTAGCAGCTTGTTTAACATTTAGACCCAAAGCCCCACCAGTCATAACAAAAGTTCAGCTAACACTGGCATTGTACTGTCAATAAAAGATGTAAAACTATAAAATTTCTTAAGATTCTTACCGTAAGGGTTGCAGTAGCACAATGACCTTTTGGAATTCTGACAACCACAGTTGCTGAAATGTCACTTGGTAATTGCCTTTCTACGTTCAGGGAAAAAAAATAATTGAATTAGCCAATGCTACGAGATAAAATAGTTACAGGATCGTGATATTTATAACTTAACGTTCAGCAAGTGAGGAAAAACATGATAGGAGATCTTGAAAAAGTTAGCATTCATCTTTGTATTAGTATAATTGAATCACTTTCTAACATGCTCGACATGATACACGCACAAGCGAAAACAGTAAATATTTTCGCGAATTTTCTACAGCTGTGAAAATCTTTGTAGGAATTTCTTCGTAGGAATATTTCCTGCTGTCTTCTTCAGGCAATTAAAAGAAAAGTTCACTTCTAGTTACATCACACTGCACTCATGTAAGCGATCGATCGAGCCGTGCTGAACCATAGCCTCCCAGTAGAAGGCCCTTCACTACCCGTTCTGCTTGCCTTTCCACCGCGCTCGCAGTCTCTCTGCCAAATCTTCTCTCACTAAATATCTGATTGCTGGAGTTGATGGAGGTTGGAGATTCATAAGAAATCGCCCATCAATTTCGTGCTTTACAATGGCTAGAGATTCGAAGCACCGCATATATCCCCCACGTCTGCTAAACTTGCTGATGAAGAAGGCTCAAACTGTGAAGAAAATGGAGAAGGCAAGAAAGGAGAACGTGGGGAGAATAGAGGAGGTAAAAAGACTGGTAAACGAACCGAAGAGAGTAGGAGTGACTTACCTAGGAGAGCATAGTGAAAAGCTGGAAAAGTTGCCAAATCAACAAAGTTTTAAGCCGTTTTTTTCGGAACCCCAATGGATGGGCTTATGAGAAAAGAGGAGGAAACCAACGACAAGTAACTAGCAGGACGGAGGTGAGGAAGGTTGAAGAAGCAGCCATGAATGAAATTGAGAATGCAAAGGAAGGAGTCTGTTGCGTACCTTGTGGAGGCTGTGACGCAATCTATATTGGGGAGACGAGAATCGGTATTAGAAATCGAGTGAGGCAACATATGGCAGACACGAGGAGAGGGGATGAGGAGAACAGGGTTGCAGCCCACCACAAGGCCATCCACCATCCTATAGATTGGGAATAGACAACTACACTGATAAAGTCCAACTCTATGAATGATAGACATTTGCGGTGCCTCGAATCTCTAGCCATTGTATGGCACGAATTGATGGAATATTTCTTAATTGTCAACACGAGTGCAGTGTGACGTAACTTGAAGTAAACTTTTCTTTTAATTGACTGAAGAAGACAGCAGGAGAAATTCCTACGAAGAAATTCCTACGAAGATTTTCACAGCTGTTGAAAATTGGCGAAAATATTTACTCTTTCCGTTGTTTTGAGACTTGTTCGTGTATCATGTCGTGTGCGTTGGAAAGTGATTCCGTTAATTTTCATCGTATTTGAAGCCGTTTTGTTATTTTTCAAATTATAATTGAACTCCAACTGTCAGGTTGAAACTAATTTTTACCTCTCACACATCAAAGTCGTAAAAGGAGGAAGGAGGAGGAGGGGGAGGAGGCTGCTAATAAATAGCTTGAGGGTTGAATAAAATAAAATCACTGTCAACACCTCCCGTTGCATTTGATAAGGGAATCTCTCTGTCGAATCGAATAAGAATTACAGACATAATTCGGTCTCTCAGTCGGCACAACCTTGCTCGTCAGCAATAATTTTAGCAGAGTGCTCATTTAGCGATAACAAAATAAAAACTCTTAGCTGCATTTCCCTTGCTGAGAGTTCGTTTAGTGCACTAGAGGACCTTAAAAATCATACATGCACAGCTATTGTATACTTTTATTTGTAACTTACCTTTACTGGCATAGTTTATAAAGCAAGCGATTGCTTCACTGTTCGCACTTTTGTTTGGGGGCTAAATCTGTTTCTCTTGTTTCAATGTGCGATGGAAAGGAAATGTACAGTTTTTCTATATATACAGCATTTTAATATTGTTGTTACGTATATTTAAAAAGATAAATTTAGTACTATTCGAAACTGTGATTTAAAACAAAGTTCTGGTAGTCATACAATTTTATTTCCAAGGGTCCAACATTTCAAACAGAGTGGTTTAAGAACATGTAGGCTACCAAAGGTACCTAACTTCGTGCTAAAAATCAAAAACAATCTGAAATACTTTACCGGCTTCTAAAGTCGTACACGTTGCAAATCCACTTATTTCTTCGGCTAGTTTCATGCGAGCAGCGTCTTTAAATCTTTGCTAGTAAACAACAACACATATTTTAAACACACAAAACAAATAGATCTATTGTTAAACGAAGACCCACTCCGAGGGTGTGAAGCCATATGGCTCTATGAGCTTTAACGAAAATTAGAAAACAAAAACGAGGTCTTTTGATGCTTGAGGTAAGGTTTAACTGAACCGAAGTCAAAACAGCAAAGGGATACAAATAAACTTTCCTGTAAGGTTCCACATACTAAAGTGTTCCTGTGCTGTTTAGTCCACGTGAAACCTTACTACTGTATTCAAATGTTTTTATCATTTTTACTTTTGCACACGATAAATCAGCTAATGATTGATGCAATGTACTTGGCTAAACGACATCGCTGAAAATTGTTTTAAACTAATCGTCTTAGTGTGTTTAGCACAGCTCTGCAGTAATTCAAGGGTTCATTCAAGTCCTTCGTGCGAGGAATAGTGATATTCCATGCCTGAAAAAGTGCTTGAAAATTTTGAAAAATGTATCATTATTCTTTGTTTGTTTGGGTATGAAAAGTTTTGAAATGTTGGGCTCTGGTACGTGTGTAATGATTGGATACAGCAGTAAGGTTTCACGTGGACTAAGAAGCAGGAACACTGCAGTATGTGGAGCCTTACAGGAAAGTTTATTTGTGTTGCTTTGCTGTTTTGACTTCGGTTCAGTTAAACCTTACCTTAAGCATCAAACGACCTCGTTTTTCTTTTCTAATTCGCGCGACTTTGGCGTACCATGCCGTTTATGAGCTTGTTTTAATGTTTTGTGTCTTTATCAATTACGGTTTGCACAAACCAAGAAACAAATCATTTTATTTTCAGTCTACGTAATAACAATGTTTAAAACAGTGTAAAACAATCAATCTGGTCGTTTAGAGCTCCCTTTCCCCTGAACCACTTGACCAATAAGAAAAGGCCTTATGAAAAGGGCACATCTACGGAGCAATACCTGTAAAATGAGCTAAGAACGACCTTTCTAGGACAAATAGTTTGATCTGTACAGAGAGTAGTAGAAACGTGTAGTGCCAACAACAAGTAGTCCAACAAGCCAAAAATAAAAATCACGATTCCAGCTAAAGTCAAGCTCTCCGATGTACCAAACGGAAAATTAATAAATATTGGGAAATGAATTGTTTTTCTTTTAAATCATTAGCCTAAAACTTTCAACAAACCTAAGTCTTTTGTTAGAATTAAAGCAACAGTAGTAAAAAATAATGCTCTCCCGCATCCCTTAACGCCAAATTAAAACATCATCCCATCCACACAGTGTAATAAGCCCTACAGCACAAGTTTTAAAAAATCAATAAGCCTAATGGACTTGCCAAAAATCGCAAAAAAACACTAATTATTTTATTGTATTTCTGATCTGTGCAAGTGATTCTAAGAAACTTTCCCTTTTCTGTTAGTACGATTTTACCATAGGTGTATTGACTTAAGAAAAAAATTACTGTGTCATTGATTTTTTTTTCTAAGTCCACTGCATAAGCCAAATCTTGGTCCAAGAGTGATAGAAGTGTAGTGTTACATGAAAAGTTACTCGGAATCACTCTCTGAAGCGATTTCTGATGCATAACAATTTTCAGTTTCATGCTTTTTTTCTAAGTTCTTTTGTAAATAGTTCACAGAACCTACACGCTCAAAACAAATTCGAGGAGCTGTACAACCTTTTCGAACGACCATTAGCACACACCAATAACAACGTGAAGTTAAAATCTTAAGGCAAGCAATAGAAAACCTTGTTACCAACTGGCCTGTGCATAGAACCAGATTTTCTTTTTAATGTCGCATAGAACCTTCCGGCTTCATACTCTCGAACTGGTGCACTCCTTTACATCATCTCACATATTGCTAAACTGAAAATATGCTTAAGATAGTAGAAGTATTTTATTTTGCCGCAATTTCTGGTGTACTGTATTACTATATTCTAGTACTACTACTACTACTACTACTTACTATTGTATTATATTGGAATGTTTTTAAATTGCCTTTTTCATTTAAATATAACAATATGTTACATAAACAAACCAAGAGTATATAAAGGGTTTCGTTGGGAACTAGGATTGCTACACAATATTAAGGCTCATGCCATTAGTCAGCGTACCAGCTACTCCAGATGTGTGGTGTATTTTTTTTATCCCTGTAAGGTTAAGTTATGTTCAATGGACAAAAAGTATTTTAAGAAATAGAGTGGAGATGAGATTGTTTTTGTGCTTCTAAAAATCTAGCCTGTAAATTCCAAAAAAAGGAACGTTTTCGGCTTATGCTTTAGTACTTAAATCTTCGGTAATAGTGTCAACCTTGGAGAAGTAGGAGGTACAGATCTATGATAAGATCTAGATTTGAGTTTTGTTTAACATCTCTGTAATGTGTGGGGCAGTGGTAACCCGGACCACTGCACTGTGACTGAGGTTGGCGCTAATGACCTCGCTGTCACACAGCCATTAAGCCTCAATCCCCTCTCCTTGAAGAATTTACAAAATGTTTTTTTATTTTATGAAAAACTTCAGCAACGATAGATTTTCAAGTGACGATAGCGTAGTCGAGTCTACTGAATGGTCCGCTGTGAACCTTCTTCATAAAACAATTAATCCTTGGAACACGGTTGCTGTTCTTCGGTTTTAAAGCAGCTTACTGATTTGGTTTTCCTATTGTTTTAAAGGATTTGTGGAATAGATTCACACATGGAGCAAAAATTCAATGCTATAGAGAGGTAGTTTCAGACATCTATTAATTTTAATCTGCCCTTAACTCTGTGGTAATGGCTAACTTATTTAAAACCCCATTTTTTAAAACAGTTTTAATACTCACCTCTCCCCATTTTAATGACAACATAGAAGAAGTGTTCAGGGCATTCCATATGGTCGTATGATTAATACCGTATTTAGGACACTTTTCTAAAAACGTGAGTGTATAGTCACCGCACACAAACATATCTTCTGCCTTTTGTGACCCCTTCGTATCATCATTTGTTTTCAATAAATGACATATTTCTTTAATTTGTTGAAACTCGTCCGTTTCCTGAACACACGCTGTGAAACTTGGAAAGTCTATCACGTCTTTCTGTTCGATGTTAACGTCGACTGCAACCGGGTAATTCAAATAATGATCAACACGTTCGTAGCTTTGATAGAGGCAAATTGCAAGCAAGGTGATGAGTAAAAACAACCACACCATTCTCACAATACGAGATTTCTTGGAATCTACGATAACGGACAAGCCAGTTATATACTCCTTTTTAAGGATTTTCTCTTCTGCGATACAATACCTCACTATCGTTCGTATCCTTCTATGCAAAGCATTGTTGTCTAAGATCGCCATGTTTGAGATCCCAATGACTGAATACAATGATGAATCGCAACTTGCAAGTGCAGAGTTATTTGTAGAATTTCACTGACAGAACTTAGGATGGAAGTCATTGAATAACAACAACAACAACATGTGGTTCGGTCTCACGTTGTAAATTACTAATTCGTATTTGCAACTGGAGACTACCACGAGACACGGAATTCTAATAAGGCGTGTTGTTAATAATTAAAATTCACCTTTTAAACAGACGGTTTACGAACAGAAGCTCCAGTCAACACTGAATAAATTATTAGCAATTCGTAGTCTCGTGAGAAATGTCAGGTTGTAGGAATGGCATGGTAATTTCAAATGTGGAAACGTGGGAAAGAGCCACATGGCTGCTCAATCATTGTCAATTTAAAACGTTAAAATTTGTCAAGGGTTCACAACAAAATTGTTTAGCGTAAATTTTATTATCGAAATTAATATTTGTCATTATAGAAACTAAAACAAGGCTAGCCTGTTAACTCCGCCAGCCATATTCGTGTCTCGCTTAAGAAACATTTATGAGTGAGAGTAACTTCTGTAAAGGATACTTCCTGCATGCTACTTGTATTGACCTTCTAGTATCCGATCGTGAAACAGGTCCAAGTAACACAAAGATAACTATAATTCTCAATAAACAAAACCATTGTCGATATTCCAGCTACCGATTTCGCATACACGTGTAGAAACAGAAAGTACCGCATGTAACACTGGTATCCCAAACTATCTTTCCTTATTGAACTAGCTGACACCAGAGATATCAACAAGCCCGTTCAGTTCCACGCCACTTCCTGTGTCCCACTTGTTTTGCTTAGACCTTTTAATACCCGATCATAAAACATGTCGAAATAACACAAACAGAACTTAAATCGTCAATAAACAAAACCATTGTAAATCTTTTCAGCTGCCGATTTCGGATATACATGTTGAAACAGAAACTATGTAACACTGGTATCCCAAATAATCTTTCCTGATTGAACTAGCTGACATAAAAGATATCAACAAGCCCATACAACTCCATGACTCAAAACCAGCGGATCTTTCTGTAAACCACATCTCAGTTTTCCTTTCTAGTCTGTATTGCAGAAGATACATTGGTAGCATGTTCAAAAGTGATAAATGTTCTGCGAGTTTGAATATTGAATGCTGCTTGAACCTGCGACGTGCAACATAATTTCCAATATCTAAGGTCTCCCTGTGGTAGAAGCAATGCAAAGTGGTGGTTCATAAGAGGGCAGCCTCGACAGTGGGAAGATGGTGAGGATAATATTGGTAACGTCGTTAACACTGTATGAAATCTGAATGGATACCAATAAATCTGATTCGTATTGGTGAATCACAAAAGTAACATTGGAAGGAAGAGAAGAAATGCTGGCTACAGTTTTTGTTCCCTGCCGCTACGTGGTGTCTCAATACGTTCGTTGTTAAAATCAAGAAACAAAAAATGTATTTAAAATTCAATGGATTTTTTTTTTACAATGAAGGTAATTGATGACTTGAGTCATAATCTCACATGACAATTTACGAGCCTTAAGGGAAATTATTTGCAAGCTACAACGAAAGCTTTCATCTGATTATTTGCAAGCTACAAATGTTACAATGGAAGCTTTTCGTCTGAATTTAATGTGTGCCGAGTAATCGTGAAAAATCGAAGT
>JAHWFP010030737.1:0-36147 GCA_023313725.1 Lithobius niger
CATATCTCAAACATATGTCAAATGGTTTAAGAGATTCAGCGATTCGAATTTCAGCGACAAACTACAACAAGCAAAGCGGAAAGAACTACGAGTGAGATTACTGTAATTGTTCCATGACATATAGTTAATTTGCCTCCTGAAAACGTACATAATCATTCAGCAACTATATTTCATGCCTTAAACACAAACGTTGTATTTAAGCATATCTTGTATTTACCTAAATATCAGGCCCCAAGATGGCAGCTATCAATCTTGAACCTAAATTCTCCTGTAGCTGAAATACAAGCTACAAAACCGGGCAAATGAACCCAAAACCGATATCCCTACCAAACAAACTTGTGAGAGGATCTAGTACATAAGAATTAATATTTGTAAAGACGTCGGACACACAACGGAGATCCTAACGTATTTAAACCTACGTGAAGACCCAGAGGTAAGGTTATCTACAACTCAGGTCAGTTGGAATCAAACATCAAGACTTGAATTTGTACAAACCAAGACAACTTAGATTCCATAACCATGTTGTAAATAGGGGTAAAGGGTCTGCCTAATGTCAACCCTTGTGTACATTTTTGCTTCACCATTTCTTTTCATGTACAAAGACCGATTTTTAAAACATTTTGCCAAATCAATCGGCCTATACTCCTATTTCCGAATTTTACTACAAAACTTTAGTACCATCACATACTAACTTAATATTTTTATAGCCGACGAAAAGATACATTACCTGTTTTATTACCAGTTTCCCCATTTCGAGCTATTTATCCCCTAGAAGCTTGAAAGTTGTCTTCCCTGCCAGGCTCGTATGGTACGGCGCATGCGCAGGCTTGGGTCTGCTTATATAAGCTCCGGCGCGGCGTCCTGTTGGCATCATTTCTCCTTGGGCGATAGCCACGCGTGGTCGTTCTTTGAGCTTCCTCGTTTGACGTTCCTCCGCCTCCGCCTTCCGTCGCACTGCGGAGGGTGCGTTACTCCGCTCCTACGCCAGGGACGGTCGTTCCACGTCCCACTGCTTCCATCCGGACCAGTGGATGATGCGCCGGCCTTTTCGTCCATGGACCAATCATCCTTGCAGTCATGCTGCCCTCCGCCTCCCTCCGCTCTTCCTCTTCAAGATTATCTTGCCTTCCGTTGCTTTGCAAAGGTTTTATGGATACTTCATCCGTTCCTTCGGTTAAAGATGACTCTTGTCCGCCCTCATTGGGCTTACCATGTCCTTCCATCATTCCTCCGGAATGTTTTCTCGTCTACCGTTCCTCTCTGGAACCACTTCAACGCGGCACTACGTCCCATTTTTGATTCTAGCGCCTCCTTTCCTCGAATGAGTGTGCCGCCTCCCAATTTGACCTCCTCCTACGGAGGTGTTTCTTACCCTCCTTCCGTTCCGCAGAATCAACTGGGCAGCGACATCCTTCTGACTCAACCAAGTCTCCCTTCCGAGCCTCCGCATACTGCAGTGCTTTCCTTACCAGGGTTCCGTCTCCTTCCGTATATCATCGTTCTTCCGCCGCCCCTCCGCACCACCGTTCCTCTTGGTCCCTAGCCCAAGACGGCTTGTGTCATCATGGGAAATTGTTACCCCTCGCTTCCCATGCTCGGCCTCCGTCCGTACGGAGGAGGAGGGGGGAGATTGCATCCCAAGTAGGAACATCAGCATCACGTCAGCCCGTGTTCCTCCCACCAGGCCTTGGTCTGTAACTCGGAGGAGGGGCTCTTATCACCTGTCACAGCCAACACTGACACCATACCCACTGTGCATCCTCCTGCTCAGCCTCGTTCATGCATGGCACCTCGGCCGTCACGCCCCACCACATCCTGCACGGTTGCAGTTTGCGTATTGCCTATAGAGTTCTACATCCTCCTCTCTTGCTAATTACCTGTACAGAGATCCTTTCTTCTGTAGCCACCTTGCCGTTCACTTCACTTCGCGAGCCTCCACCTTCCGGCCTTCCTCCTCCGCGTTCCTATGTCTCGTGCTAAAGGGACGCCACGGGATGACGCCTCCCGCACTCCTCGCTCCTCATCCCCGAGCCACGTTCCACCTATTGTGGAGGACGTGGAGGTTCTTGAACTAGTAACAGAATAGGATTTCTTGGAGCCACCCGTTCCGCCTCCGAATCCCTTCCTTTCCGAGTCATTCTCCGTGCCTTGTAATACCGCGAACACGTCTCCCATCCCTTGCGGTCGACCAACTCCGGCACAGGACCTAAGTTCCCTTTCCGACGAACTCTCTCGCACTGAGGAACGATAATGCCTGTCTGAACCTTCAATGCAAGCCGCGGAAAGTATCAGCCAGGTTGGCTCCTCCGTCAGCCCTCGATTACCTCCATTCGACCTATCCTCGCGTTCCTCTCAACATTCTGTGGCTGAACGTTCTGCTAACCAACGAACCAGTGACCACTGACAAGTCAGCTTTCGCCTACCTTTCTGTCCAGCGTTGCATGCAGTTGTTTAAATCAAAGGGGGATGATATCCCTCCGCACCGCCACCACCTGCGCATCCTACTGCACAGCCCTCCTTTTTTTTTTAATTACAAACTTCGGCTATGCAGCTCGCTGGTCTTTTCTCTACCTTCAACCAGTGCAGCTGTACTACGTACTTCTCCCGAACGGGACGAATCCTCATACCTCGACTTACGTCATGCTGTTCCTGTTCCACACACCGTCCTTCCGCAGAGGACTCCCTCCGCTCCTTCTTTGATGGTCATTCCAGCCCTTCGCCGCTTCTGGACTCCATCCGTTCCTACAGTGAAGGATGGCTCTTCTCCACCCTCCGCCGATCCACCAACCCCTTCCACCGTTCCTCCGGAATGTCTCATCTCTCATTTCGCTTCGAGACTCACCGACGCAACGTGATACGCGACATGACGTGACGTGCTTCGCGGTCGATCATTCCGCCCTCCGAGTCAGCCTCCTCATCCACGGATGATCCTTCCTTTCTAGCTCAAGGTATCTCAGGCCGATTGGTCATCCTCTCGATTCTTCTTCCATTCCTCGGCTCCGGTTTACCATACCTCCGCCTACCGCACACCAACTTCTCTCAAAACAATGAGCAGAACGCGCACGTCGTCAGCAAGCTACCACCTCTGCAGTTCCAGCGCAACAAATAACACCGCCCAAAAAATCTGTCTTCCACAACAGAGGCGTCCTCTTCGGAAATGATTTACATCCGCCGGTTTAAGAATTACTATTTCCACCGTATAGGCGATGGTACGGCCAACTCACACACTGTTGACACCTATCCTAAATCAGAATTCCTGACAGCAGACAAAGTTAAACTTCGATTCCGCTCTCTGCCTCCCTCGAGCAGCGGTGCCCGGTTTTGTCATCCGCGACAATGACTGTGTCTTCCGACTAAGCCTCCGAACTGCATCCTAAGCGACCGTCCTTGGTACTACAGCTAATACACTATGTGAAAGGTTATACACCGACCCTCCTCCGGATGACACTCGCCAGCTAGCTCTCCTCATCAACCAAGTGTTCCGAAGAAGCTGTTTCGCTACTTACCACGCCATGAATTGGTTTACACGGGACCCTGTTCAACTCCACACTCTTACTCCGAGGAGTAGCTCTAGGACACAGCCACGAATCTACATGACTCAACTTACCATTCCCGCACTACACATCAACAATGCTTCTTTGCGTCCGCTCGTCGTCCACTCTTCGCCAACGACCATGGAGATAGGATTAACACCTTCAAGACGAATGAAACACAATACTTTGCATTACCCTTGTCCCATTACATCCCACCATGCATCTGCACATCAGACCTCTTTCTCTGTGCTGCCACGGGGTACGTCGCTCTTCCAGCTCCTCGTCCGGTTCATGTTCCTCGTTCCCTCCGCCCTCTGCTGGCTGCGGTCCCTCGGCACGGCCGTTCCTCTTGGCTTCTACCCAAGGCGGTTCTCGTCTTTCTTGCGTTAGGGTGGAAGGCGGATCAGTTCGTATTGGCGACGTTCCTCGTCTTCGGTCTCCTCTCCTGTTGCACGCTGCCTCCGCACAGTCTTCTTGAGGTGAATCATTTCACTACCTACTATCTGCTTTCACCTTTCCTCCCTACAGCATTAAATACTGTTGTTTCATTGGAAATGGTGTGATATCCCTCCGCACCGCCTCCATCTACGTATCCATTATTGCACAGCCCCCATCTGTACCTCCTCTTCAACAGATGACCATCAATTTGCGTCCTTCGCCTCCTTATGCGGACGCTCCTCCGCTAGCTGATGATCCCTCCGCCTCTGTTTCCTCAATGGCATCCACCTTCAACTTGCGTCCTCCGCCTCCCCATGCGGACACTCATCCAACTCCAACCGCTACATCCAAAACCGACACTACGTGTAGACCTTCACAGACGAGGATCTCTGCAAGGGCCCTTCCGATCATCCTCCCGTTAACATTTGGCATCGAATTCTAGATTTACGCATTCCGAATTACTCAGTCTGGCAATTCGACGACGCCACCTCCTTCTTTCCAGTCTTCCACGGCATCAGTCTGAATACAATTTCTGCGGAAAGAGACCTAACGTGCTCCCCATGCCTCACTAAGACCACAAGCATAGCCCTGGTGTTTCGAAAGATCCTGTAAGCACTTTCACCCTTCTTTGAGCTTCCCCGTTCGACGTTCCTCCGCCTCCGCCTTCCGTCGTCCTGCGGAGGGTGCGTTCCTCCGCTCCTATGCCAGGGACGGTCGTACCACGTCCCACTGCTTCCATCCGAACCAGTGGATGATGCGCCGGCCTTTTCGTCCATGGACCGATCCTCCTTGCAGTCATTCTGCCCTCCGCCTCCCTCCGCTCTTCATTCACCTCCTCAAGAGAATCTTAGATGTTCTACCACCTCTTCCGCCGTGGATGAAGGCAGTACTGCAACTATAACCTACCTACTACCTGGGACCTTCCCCTTCTTTACATTCATACCACAATTACCACCAACTTGTGCCTTCCTCAGTTACCGTTCCACGCATCCATTCAACATACCTCCGGTCCAACGACCTGTCCGCTACAAATACCTCCGACCTGCAAGATCATCTTTCTTCCCACAAGGTAAGCTGTTTCGACACCTAAGTTGACATCTCAGATTTTAAATATAATTTTTTCATATCATCTACTGGTCAAGATGCCCTGTACAACATTTTTGTTAAAAGCCCCCCCATTCTCCCAGAAAAAAATTCTAAAGTTGCCCTCCCTCCTTTTTCAAAATGTAACGCAGTGAAATATTCCATATTCCCATGGCTTTTACTGGTCGCGCTGATGTTGTACCATACTAAATCGGGTTTAGAGGTGTTCTTCTAGTATGAAATGTTGTTTTTATAGCCAACGAAAATATACATTACCTGAGCTTATTTTCCCCTAGAGTCTTGAAAGTTGTCTTCCCTGTCGAGCTCGTACGGTACTGCGCATGTGCGAGGCTTGCTTATATAAGCTTCCTCGCAGCAGCTATTGGCATCATTTCTCCTAGGGCGATCGCCACGCGTGGTCGTTCTTTGAGCTTCCCCGTTCGACGTTCCTCCGCTTCCCCCTTCCGTCATCCTGCGGAAGGTGTGTCCCTCCGCTTCTGCCAAGGACGGTCGTTCCACCTCCCGCTGCTTCCCTCCAGGCCAATGGATGATGCGCCGTCCTTTTCGTCCATGAACCAGTCTTACTTACAAAGACTCCATTCTCATCACTGCATTCTTTTGCTACATGCAATCATTCTACCTTCCGCCTCTGCCCGCGAACGGGCGCTTCCCTCCGATCTGCGGAAGACGCCTCCCTCAGCTCTTCCTTTCAAGATTACCCCGCCTTCCGGTGCTTTGCAATGGTTTTATGGATGCTCTGCTTCCACCTCCGCTTCCGTCCTCTTGCGGAAGGTGCGTTCCTGCGCTCCTACACCCGGGACAGTCGTTCCGCCTCCCACTGTTTCCATCCGGGCCAGTGGATGTTGCGGCGGCCTTTTCGTCCATGGACTGATCCTCCTTATAAAGTTTTCATTCTCATCACATGCAGTTATTATGCCCTCCGCTTCTGCCTGCGGAAGGACGCTCCCTCGCTGTGCGGAAGGACGCTCCCTCGCTGTGCGGAAGACGTCTCCCTTCACTCTGCGGAGGGCGCCTCCCTCCACTCTTCATTTCGAGGTTATCCTGTCTTCCGTTGCTTTGTAACGGTTTTATGGATACTTCATCCGTTCCTTCGGTTGAGGATGACTCTCCTCTGCCCTCACTAGGTTTACCATGTCCTTCCATCATTCCTCCGGAATGTTGTCTCGTCTACCATCTCTCTCTGGAACCACCTCCTCCTACGGAGGTGTTTCGAGTTTATCACAACACCACGCCACATGACAGACGGACGCTCTTTCTTACCCTCCTTCCGTTCCACAGCATCAACTGGTCAACGACATCCTTCTGGCTCCACCAAGTCTCCCTTACGAACCTCCGCATACTGGAGTGCTCTCCTTACCATCCGTATATCATCCCATAGATGTTAGTTACCTTCCTTCCTGTCCACTTCCTTCCGCCGCCCCTCCGCACCACCATTCCTCTTGGTCCCTAGCCCAAGATGGCTTGTGTCATCATGGAATATTGTTACCCCTCGCCTCCCCTGCTCAGCCTCTGTCCGTACCAGGAAGGGGGGGGGGGGTAGGAGATTGCATCCAAAGTAAGAACATCAGCAGCACGTCAGCCCGTGTTCCTCCCACCAGGCCTTGGTCTATAACACGGAGGATGGGCTCTTACCATACCCAGTGCGCATCCTCCTGCGCAGCCTCCTTCATGTACGACACCTTGGCCGTCACGCCCCACCACATCCTGCATAGTTACAGTCTGCGCATTGCGGAGTTCAACATCATCCTCTCTTGGTACTTCCCTGTACAGAGATCCTTTCTTCTCTAGCCACCACGACATTCGCATCGCTTCGCGAGCCTCCGCCTCCCGCATTTCTACCTTCCGCTTCCACGTTCCTCCGCCTCGTGCCAAAGGAACACCATGGGATGACGCCTTCCGCATACCCAAGCCACGTTCCGCCTATTGCGGAGGACGTAAAGGTTCTCTAACTAGCAACAGAATAAGATTTTTTGGAGCCACCCGTTCCGCCTTTAAATCCCTTCCTTTCCGGGTCACCTTTCATGCCTTGTAATACTACGAACACGTCTCCCATCCCTTGCGGTCAACCACCTCCGACACGGGACCTACGTTCCCTTCCCGACGAACTCTCTCATACTCTCTCTCTCAAACTTCAACTCAAGGCGCGGAAAGTAGCAGCCAGGTTGGCCTCCTCCGACAGTCTTCGATTACCTCCTATCCTCGGCCTATCCTCACGTTCCTCTCAACATTCTGCAGTCGAACATTCCGCTACCAACGACCCAATGGACCGCTGACACGTCAGCTTTCGCCTTCCTTTCTCTCCAGCGTTGCATGCTGTTGTTTACATCAGAGATATGGTATTCCTCCGCACCGCCACCACATGCGCACCCTACTATGCAGTCCTTTTTTCTTTTTTTTTTACAACCTTCGACTATGCAGCCCTCTGGTCTTTTCTCTAACTTCAACCAGTGCAGCTGTACTACGCACTGCCCCCCAACGGGACCAATCCTTGTACCTCGACTTCTGTCACGTTATTTCTGGTCCACATTCCACCCTTCCGTGGAGGACTCCCTTCGCTCCTTCTTTATGATCATTCCAGCCCTCCGCCACTTCTAGACTTAGGGACCTTCGTCCGTTCCTACAGTAAAGGATGGCTCTTCTCCATCCTCCGTGGATCCACCGACCCCTTCCACCGTTCCTCCGGAATGTCTTTCATCTCTCATTTCTTTTCAAGACTCACCGACGCAACGTGATACGTCCTGTCCCGGCTCCTGCGTTCCCGCTTCACAGGCAATCATTCCGCCCTCCGAATCGGGTTCCTACAGGTCTCTCGCAGGCTGGAAATCCTCCTATTTCAGCGCAACCTCCCTCCTGTATTAGTGATGACCATCAGCTCCCTGCTGCCATACCAGGCCGACACAATATACTGCTTCACGTCGGCCCTCCGCACTCATCAACCCGGCCACATTTACCTTCAGCAGACACCATCCCCGCTATTGCTGGTGCTTCTGGCTACCGACCTGTCAAAACGGTTTCTTTCAAATCCAGTGAGCCATCCAAACATTCTGCACGCATCAAAACAGCACGTTACCCCTTTGCGCCGTCTCAACATCGTGCTACGCCATTTGCTGCCTCAAAGACGAGCTACCCCGTTGTTGAGTCTAATCGTCGGCTGCCCTCCGCTTCCGCCCAGCTTCCACTTCAATCGGATCCTCCGCCACACAACTCAAACCCTACTCTTAGCACGATACCTCCACCTCCACTGGCTCCTTTTCCATCAGCTCCAGTCTTGCGCGAAGCTCTCACTAGAGGCCTCCACCTCTCGGCTCGGGAAGCGATGAACCTCACCTTCAACATTGATTTTGTCCTAAAATTCACCGAACAATCAGTCAAGGAATACACAGTCCTCCGGTCTTCTCTATCAGACCTTCCGGCCCTTCACCAAACAGCTGCCAACACTGGCGCACTTCTAGCTGACGATATCATTCTTCGGGCCGCAAACGGAGCTCTCAACGCCCTGCTTAAGGCACATTATAACTGGGTATCCCCCATTCCCTCGTCGCCGCCGTGGCGGGTGTATTACTGCGCTCGATCCAGGACGAGACGCCCTCATAATACTCCTTCCGCCATCGGTACTGCTTCACCTTCCTCACACTCTTCCATCACCACGCATCCACTATCCTCCCCGAGATCGTTGCGTCAGGAGGCCCCGTCACCACTTCCTTCCCCATTCGATGATCCTTCGACCACTGCTGCAGGTTGTTTTCCACCTCCGCTGCCACAACCTATGTCGTCTGTACAGGACAACACGCTGCCTCCTGTTACACCATCACCACAACACTCTTCCATTGTCCTTCCGCAAGAAGTGTCCCTCTCTTTTCAACCGAACAATATTCCTTCTGTTTCAGTCATCACTACACCCTGTACACCGCCTTCTGCTCCCGCTCAACACACCAGCACTATGACTACCTCCTGCACTTCCGAGGCTCCTCCTATTGTCCTTTGGCAACAAACGCTGCTGAATCCTTCACTGTCTCACTTGTCCAACTACTCTGTCTGGCAATACGACAACGCCGCATCATTCGTCCCTGTTTTTCATGGTATACACCCGAACACTAAAGGTGCGGAGGGGGATTTACCTTGCCGTGCCAAAGCCACAGGGATAGCTTTCGGTTTTCGCATAATGCCGTGATTAATTTCGGCCTTTCTACGTCCCTCAGGCCCGGCGAGGCGTCCGATTATGCTGGTCCTCCTTGATTGGACATTATAAACATTCTTCTCGCCGCAAGCTATGACCGAACTGTTATCATTTGACCTACATTTACACCCCTCCGTTCCACTAATTGTCAATTTAATTGCAAACATCGATCTTCAACCGTTCAGCGCAACATTAACCTTCCGGGTCTCCTCCTACTACCCTCCGTTCATACAACATATTGCCTCCACATCTTCACCCTCCGGCCTCATCTTCAAGTTCTTCTGTGTCAAGCCACCTTCCCACAAGGTAAGATGTTTTCAACATATTTAGTTGATCGCTTATGCTTGTACCCCGTATGCAAAGACATCTGCATGCAATGTGATATTAATCAAAAAATTGTATAATGAGCTTACCACACTCCCCAGTCTCACTCTTACCAAACTTCCCATTGCTTAGCATGGGTTTTGAAATACTACGGTTTACTTCAAGTGAGTGAAAGTGGTTGGGGCAGCAGAATGGTCTTCATCAGGGAAGTTTCTTTCCTGGGGGTGCCGACTCGTACTGGAGGAGAACTCCGAACCTAGCCCTAGCTCCACCGGGTGACAAAGTCTGCTAATTAATTCAGGTAATGCATATTTCGGCGGCTATAAAAAGACTAAAATTGCAGGGCCCGAAAATATACATTACCTTAACTCCCGCCAAAGTCTTCCCTCCATGAGCTAGGTTCTGGAAGGAGGAGAAATGATGCCAATAGCTGCTGCGCTGAAGCTTATATAAGCAAGCCTCGCACATGCGCAGTACCGTACGAGCTCGGCAGGGACGACAACTTTCAAGACTAGGGGAAAATAAGCTCAATAGGGAAGATCTGCTAATTGATTCAGGTAATGTATATTTTCTAAGGCTGTACCGATACCAGCATCGGTAATGGTACTGATTCGGTAGCGACAAAATATGCCCGATACTTCCCTCCGATACCACAGGGGCTTGGCACAAAATACGCTGGCCAAAAAAAAAACGCAAATGCCACACGAACAACACTAGTATTAATCTTGTTGTTGGTGTGGCACTCAGGGGTCCTTTTTTTTTGGGCCGGGGCATATTTTGTACCGAGCCCCTGAGTTCGATACCGTTAACATTTGGAAATATTGTACACCCATGGAAAGATGTGCACAATATTTTTGCCATATTCAGAAGTGATGACTAAGTTGCAAGTTGTCTTTTTTTTTTACCAATGTTAAAAGAGTGTTAAAATGTAAATCGTGAAGATATGCCTAAAGCTAAACATAGGCTTAAATAAACAAAGAGTATTTTGATTTTTAAAAATTATCAATAGGCCTTTTAAAAGTATGAGAGTTTAAAATGTAAATCGTGAAGCTATGCCTAAAGCTTAACAATAGGCTAGCTATGTTTACAACGATTCTTATATTTTCGAATTGTTACATGTTGCACAAGGTTTTTTTTTTTGGGGGGGGGGGGGGTATCGGTATCGGTACAGGTATTGGTATCGATACTGAATCAGTGAGGCCGAAATGTGGTATCGGTACAGCCTCAATATTTTCGGTTAGGCAATAAAAACTAAAATTAACCAGGTTCGGGCCCTGCAATTTTAGTCTTTATCAGCTGAAAACTTCTTGGTACACTTTCAGCGCAATGGTAAGGGCTTACCGTAAATACACAGGATAATCAATAATGGACTGAAAGTAAGAGTTGTTTACAGCTTTCTCTGATATCGTACCATCCTGTTTAAGATATTAGTACTTAACTAGTAACCATGGCTACCTTCCCCCATGTTCGAAACTTTGGTACAACCTTAGCGCGACGAATTATTGAATTTTAAAATTAATTTTTGTAAAATTATTAATAAAGTTCAAAAGCCAGTATCTCAATGCGCTGAGGTTGCACAATCATGTTCTGCAAGGCAATAAAACCCACTTTACAGAATCATGGTACTTGTACCCACTTTTGCACAGTAAATTTTTCTAGAGAGGCTTGCTTGACCTGTTTTACCATTTGTTGCATGCCTAGTGACAATTTTTCTCAGCAGAGGGCAGATTGGCTAGCACATGCCGCCCTCTGGTGAGAGAAAGTGGAACAATGTACTGGACTATCCACTGCTAGCTCTGTTTGCTTAGATAATGACTTAACTATCCTCAATACAGAATCAATCAGCCATTTGCCATAAGTAGTTGTCAACTTAAGTTCCACTTTCTCTCACCAGAGGTCTCAGCATGTGCTATGGTAAAATCCACCCACATTAGTCAGTGGAGAAAGTGTTAACGACGCGACCAAAGCCTGCTTACACCTGACCTGTCTGTATTCATCCGCGAGCTCCAACTCAAACAATGATGCAGAAATAGCATAACAATTCATTCGCGCGAATATTTTTAATGCTAATAATTTCACATTTTTTAGGCAGTGTTACACTATAGCATGTCTTTATTGTTAATATACTTATTGTTTAAAATGCTTAATAGTGTGTGTTATTTCTGCATTACGAATGTTTTCTCTTTTCAAAAATGTTCCTTAAAAAGGCCGTATTGGTTTGGCCTTTTAAAAGACCGTTGTAAGGAGCGTTAGAAGCAGATTGTGTATGGAGGGGGGGGGGGGGGTAGCAAACTGTAACGAATGTATTACTTCACTCCTTACGTGGCGCTTCCCTTACGGAAAAGATGTATACACTGGAGTATACAGAGAATGTATACACAAATTGTATACCATAGTGTATAGGGAATACCATTTTTAAAATACAAACTGTATACTCGGAGTATACATTGGCTGTTTACCTTTGTATACACGAATGTATACTTCTGTACATAAGCATGTATACTCGAGTGCATACTTCTGTATATACACGTGTATACTCGAGTGTATACTAATGTACATACGCGTGTATACTCGAGTGTATACTTTTGTATACGTATGTGTATACTCGAGTGTATACTTTTGCATACGTATGTGTATACTCGAGCGTATACTTTTGTATACGTATGTGCATACTCGAGTGTATACTTTTGTATACATATGTGTATACTTTTGGGTATACAGATGTGTATACTTCTGTGAATACTTCTGTGAATACAGATATGTATACTCGAGTGTATACTTCTGTGTATACAGATCTGTATTTTTTCTGTACACACTCTAGTATACTTGTGTGTATACTCGTCTGTACACTTCTGTACACACGCTAGTATACTCGTGAGTGTGTACTTCTATACACATGCATGTATACTCGTCTGTATACTTTTATGTACACGCTACTATACTTGGGTGTACAGAGGGTGGGGCAAAAAAAAAACTACTGGACTTTGGACAAAAAATGCAAAACTTTAAAAACATTCGTTAAAAAAGATTTTAGCAGCTGTGGATGTCTACACTGAACTTATGTTTTAATCCCGTCCCACCCCCCCCCCAAATAATTTCACATTTTGCAGACAGTACCATATTCATAAGATTGACCAAGATCGTACTATATCTTAAAACAAGATCTTGCAAGGTCTTAGCCAAGATATTGTCAAGATCATGCGAGTTCTTGATCAACACGAAGGATGAGCAATAAAAAAACAAGACCTTGCTTTATGAAGTTGTTTAAATTGGTATGAAATGGTGGTTTATCCACTTTTCTATACAAAGTTGGGCATGTATTGACCGAAACTAGATAAACAAGCATATTAAGTATGCTTAACTAGGATGATTTGGCCCAAAAAATACAGGATATTTTAACTAGGCATAGGCCTAACTTGATAATTATTTTATCACAAAACAGCAAGGCAAAACTTAAAACTGGTTTCTGAAATATTCTTTTTCATAATAGAATCTTTCATGACAAAGTTTTTTTTCTCTTACACCCTTTCATCTTCCATTAGGTTTAACCCTCATTTACATAATATGACGTTCAGTATCTTTCGCACCTTAACTTATTAGTACACCTGGTTACGCCGGTTAAATTCTGCTTAGGCCAAAGAAAAATGGCGTAAGCAGCATTTACAAAGCAAATTAGGCCTAACCCTTGGTTTAGCATCATAGTATATTTTTTTATAAAGTCGACAAAGATAGCTGATATTTTCATTTACAAAAAAAATCCCAGTAGGCCTAAGAACAAAAAGTTCTGGACCTATTTCACCAAAAAGAACACGAATACCAAGCAAAACTAACATCCGCTTTGTGTATATAGACTAGGAAGATAGAAAATGGTGAATTTAGTCGTGACAAATAACTTTTTTTTTCATAACTGGCCATTTACGGTAATACGAGATCGAGACTATTGACGGTCCTTGCTAGGTTAACACTGCTACATTTTGTGTGGTAACATACAGCACAAAACTGTGAATGGAGGTTTTTTTTTGTAAAAAAAAATTCTCATGCGGAAACTCTGTGACAAAATGTGTGTGTAGGAAGGCAGGGTGCTTCGCTTTTGTTCGAACTAACTTTAACAAATTTAGTACTTTTTAGCCTAGGGAGTTTTTCTCCAATGAAAAAAGTAAAATGAGGCATAAAAAAAAAGGACAAGCACTAGATGATGTTGGTAGTAGGCCTGCCTACACTTACTTTTGACATAATATCTCGAAAACACATCAGCCTACATTTTGTAGAGGCTACACAACAAAACATTACATGGCAATGATGTTAGTTTCTGGCCAGGGGTAAATGAAATCTACAATGGAAATATTGTTCCGCAAAAATCCCCAACTTTTTCCCAGCCAAAAAATTAACCCAATCAGCAAGTCTCACACAACGAAGAACATTTACCCCGTTTCCAGCACTGTAGCCTAAGCATATTTAATTAAGTCTTGTTTCAATTAATTATTTGCAATAATTAAGTCATTTTACATTACAGCTTTTTTTTTACTTGGGTTTCATCCTTTTTTTTTTTTTGCACTCGTTCATCTGTGCAATACCAAACTAAACGAAACCGAAGTAAAAAAAAAAAGCTGTAAATAGGACTATGAAAAAAATTAAACGCCTTCAAAAATTGTTAAAATCACTTCTATCGAAATAAAAAATACTTGGGCACAGGAGCCATTTCAGAAAAATAAATTCTGAATTTTAAGTTGGTAGACTACCCAGCATCATAGTATGTTAAGTTTATGGTAGCCTTAGTTTTTTATGCTTGTTTTTTTTTTTTGTAATCTATAAATAAATAAAAAAAAAAATGAATAAGATCAGTTTTATTTAAACCCAACCATTTTACACGTTACATCGAGAGCTCCAAACGATTTTCGAAAAAAAGTCGTAAGATATTGCCAAAAGCCAGAAACAACTAAACCTAAACGTGAGCAAATCCAGTCCTTTCTTGATTTTTGTCTGAACCAAACGTCCTTAGCATTGTTCTCCGTATAAATAAAATCCAATCCGTAGCATACTTTTACCATTTTGATCAAGTACACCAACTTCCCATAAATATGTTTCTTCTGGAACTAAGACACATCATTTAGTCCGTTTCAGCAGCAGATTAGGCTTGCGGCCCAAGACATGACCAAGCAGTTAGGCCTAAATATCAGCCACAGTGCATTCCTACACAAACGCTGTCATCTTTTCTTCAGCGTTTACGGTTGAAATGTCACTTTTGTAGGCATCACGATTTACTGATACTTCTTACCTTATATTGACACGATCCCATCATTAATTAACGATACACACAGTGTTACTGTTAGGTTTACCCAAGTTCAAAATCGAAGTAGCACAATACTCCGCAAAAGGTTCGTCCGTGCTGTTAGTGTTATTGCCGTCCAAAACGATATCGGGAAGGAATTACACTCGGTTACACACACAAATCCACAAACTTGCATACCTCTGTTTCACAAATTACGGCAATAAGTGTGGATGGTCTGAATTTACTCCACTAGAGAGTAGTTTTTGTATCTTCATTTTAAGTCCCACCCGACGTTTTAAGTCTACCGCACCGATGACACTCGTTAGAATCTTCCTTCACCTTTTTGAATCGCACACCTGTTTGTCACGTGATCAGCGTTAACGAATCGCTGTCGCGTCGTGCGGTACAGTTCACTTAGGAAAGTGGGCCTTGCCTTTATAAGCTACAGTAATTCGTAGGTCGTGTTAAATGTTTAGGCTGTTTTAAATTTTTAGTGTTTCTAGAACTTTGCAAGGGGAATGGTTGTCTTTATGAAATGCTATTAAAAACGACTTTCGTAGATAAAAAAAAACTACACGGGCTACGAAAAAGGATTGTTAGCAATTTTAGTTATTAATTACAAAATATAAATAAGTTATAAGTAATAAGTTCCTTAATTGTGAATTGTTCTATTAGCAGGGATATAGCTGGGGAGGGGGGGGGGGGAGATTTAAAAAAAAAATGCTCACGATTTTTTTTTAGTTTTGGAGTTCTTTGTAGCTATACCTTCTCCCTAGAAGCCCCTCCCCCGCCCCAAAAATATTGTTAAGACCGTTTTTTTAAATTTCCAATAGCTAGGGAAAAGGACATCTGGGGTTGAAAAGGCATTTTTTTTTTACCATCTTGTTGACTGTTTCGTTGGTTAGGTAGGTAAAAAAAAAGACATCTAGGGTTATACAACAAAATGGCCTATGGAGTTGGGGGAAGGATGTGCCCCAATGTGACTGCACCCTTGTTAATTAGACCTGTTGTTATGAGGCACTATAATTAATTCTTTTTTTAAGATTTTTTTTTCTCCTGTTTAGTTCTTGAATTCACCCACAGTCCTAAATTTGATTTATTTCGGGTAAAATACATTACTGTTTAAAGTTTCGTTTACTAGGGTTGAGGAATTTGTGTTTTGGCGGACCAAACAGACGTAGTATACAACTGACAGCAACTAATAAAAAAAAGAAAGTGGAACAAAATTATTAATATCTTAATATTTGAAACAGTACATTTAAATATTTTAAAATTTTGGCATACCATTATCTTATTCAGATTTGTATACTGAAGTGTGCCCTCAAAGGAGGAATACTGCAGTATCTGTGTTCAGATTTGTGTATCCTGAAGTGCACCATTGCACACTCCATACTGTATATTCCATACTATTTTCATATTCATATACCATGAAGTATACCATTGTATACACCATACGGTGTACTCCATTCTGCATACATACTTATATACCACCATTGTAAACTCCATACGGTGTACTCCATGCTGTATACATATTTGCATACCATGAAGTATACAATTGTATACTCTATATGGTGTACTCCATACTGTATACATACTTATATACCCTGAAGTATACCATTGTGTACTCCATACAGTATACTTCATACTTTATACATGTTTGTATATCCTAGAGTATACTGTATACATATTTGTATACCCTGTAGTATACGCCACAGTACACCATTCACAAAAAGGTATACTTGAATGTATAGTGTATACTCTTGGGAGTATAGTATGTATACACACTAGTACGCCATGTATACCAAGGTGTACTAAGGTATATTTTTGGTATATCTTTGGTATACTAATGTATACATCTTTTCCATAAGGGTTTCGTTATACGTATTTCAAGCCAAAGTTGTCAAACTGTCCGAAACTCATCACAAGCCTGTTCAAACATTGATTCCGTGAGGCCAGCATTCACACACGTTTCCTCCAATAATGAATGTCCTTCCCTTCCCCACCCACCCTAAAACAATAGCCTATCGTGTCGTTCAATGGCCAGGCCAGGTTACCCAAGCTGTGACGCTGACGTTTACGACGAAAAGTAAACTGCAAATCCTGAGTAATTCGTCTCATTGTCGTCAACGAGAAATTTGGTACAGAATCGTATTCGTTTACGGCACGTGTCACGTTTCAACAGGTGCAATGTCGTCATTTCGACAAAAATCATGAACTATTCCAGAATTTCTGAAAACGTAAATTCGTCGCAATTTTACGTACGCGTGTCCGTGCATCGCAGCAAGGCTGTCGATTGAATAAAGGTTGTGATCGTACCGTGTTTTCGCACCTTCAATTAATGGACAGTTTACGGTTCGACAACATCGTGATATCAACAGCATTATTGCAGCCAAACTAAATGTCAGCCTTTACGTAAAACTCTTCGTTGATATTTTTTTCCTCCTCCACAGAATGGTGCGTTATGCATTGTTAGTATTTCGTTTGCTGGCGCAGTCAAACACTCAACACTTACTTTGAACTCGGTTCTACAACGATAGACAGCAGCTTCGAACACGCCGCCCAGCAATCGTGTTTCCTTTGCAAATCCACGAATAGATTTCTTTGATCATGTTGGCGCGGTTGGCTGTAGACATTCATTACAGTTTGCTTTTGGGAACTCAAAAGGCACCTGCAGAAGCCATCGCTTGCGCTGTTGTTGGCATCGCCGCCATCTTGGAACTACTTCCGTTTGGAAGACAAGTGGCTGTCAAAGTGGCTGCCGAAAAATGCTAATCGCCTAATTTTTGGTGTTTCATGAAAATTATGTATGGCCAAATACCGTACCCGAATAGTTTCTGAGAGCGTTTCCTCCCTAAAACGTTTTGGTCGATGCTGGGAAAACACGAACTACGTTAAGCCTACCGTCGTAATCCAATTTCAAACAGGCGTGAAGAGGCTCTATCGCATCGCTAACTCTCTCTCCACTGACTAATGTGTGTGGATTTTACCACAGCCAATCTGCCCTCTGCTGAGAAAAATTGTCACTAGGCCTGCAATAAATGGTAAAACAGGCCAAGCAAGCCACTTTAGAAAAATATACTGTGCAAAAAGGGTCCAAGTACCATGATTCTGTAAAGTGGGTTTTTGAACACAAGTTTCATAGTCCTTATTGCCTTGCAGAACATGATTGTGCAACCTCAGCACATTGAGATACTGGCTTTTGAACTTTATTAATAATTTTACAAAAATGAATTTTAAAATTCAATAATTCGTCGCGCTAAGGTTGTACCAAAGTTTCGAACATTGGGGAAGGTATAGCCATACTTAGTAGTAAAGTGCTCATATCTTAAACAGGATGGTATGATATCAGCACAAGCTGTAAACAACTCTTACTTTCAGTCCATTATTAAATATTTTGTCCATTGCGCTGAAAGTGTACTAAGAAGTTTTCAGCTGATAAACCATGTTTCCTACTAGAGGAACACCTCTAAACCCAATTTAGTATGGTACAACATCGGCGCGGCCAGTATAAGCCATGGGAATATGGAATATTAAACTGTTACATTTTTAAAAAGGGGGGAGGACAACTTTAGGAATTTTTTTCTGGGGGAATTTTTTAATTTAAAATGTTGTACAGGGCATCTTACCTTGACCAGTAGATGCTAACAAAACATATTTAAAATCTGAGCCGTCAACTATCAGAACACCCCTGTTTCTGCCTGACTCTTACAGACAATGACTCTTAATGATAAGACTCCTGCATGCGGTAGATGGGGGGAGGTGTGTCTTCATCAGGAAAAGTTTCTTTCCTGGGGAATGCCAGCTCGTACTGCGGGAGAACTTGAACCTAGCCCTCCACTATGTGACGAAGTCTGCTAATAAAACAGGTAATGTATATTTTCGTCGGCTATAAAAAGACTAAAATTGCAGGGCCCGAGCATGCTATTAATTTTAGTTTTTATTGCCTGACCGAAAATATACATTACCTAGATTCCTGCCCAAGCCTCCCCTCCATGAGCTGGGTTCTGGAAGGTGGAGAAATGATGCCAACAGGACGCCGCGCCGGAGCTTATATAAGAAGACCCAAGCCCGCGCATGCGCCGTACGAGCCTGGCAGGGAAGACAACTTTCAAGCTTCTAGGGGATAAATAGCTCAAAATGGGGAAACTGCTAATAAAACAGGTAATGTACACATTTTCGGTAGGCAATAAAAACTAAAATTAAGCAGGCTCGGACCCTGCAATTTTAGTCTTTTATTGGAAAAACATTTTACTAGTTGTTTATTCAAGTACTCGGTAGTTTTAATTTTAACTTGAGGAGTCTGACTAAATCGCCGTGTTTATAAACGCCCGTGTGGTCAGTGTATCTTGTAACCAAAATGGCAATGTGGTTTATGCTACTAAAAACCAATATATCGATTAAAATTCTCACTTGAATTACACCTTGTTTCTTATGCCTTTACTCCTTCAAACTGTCATTGCAAGGAGAAATTGTAATGTAAAGTTTGTGTGTTTGAATTTAACTGCAAGTGCGACACTACAGTTCTTGTCAACATTCTTGTCAACGTTCTTGTCAACATTTTTATTGTACAAGCCGATTTTAATTAAACCAGTCAAATTTTTGTATATTCAAATCAAGTTTTATTTTAAAATTACCCATGCAACCAGTTACTTTTGTAAACTACCAAGAGACAAGCTACTGTGTCGCCCGCCACGATGGTAAACGATAACAGCTATCCAGATAAAATATATGAGCATGGCGTCCAAGTAGACACATTGTGTCTTACAGCTAAGGTAGTTTGGCTGTTTTCAGCCTTCTGAGGATAAATAACAATGCGACAGAAAAGGCTGATGCTTATTTGATCGAGAGACTTTGATCGACTAACATAAAAGTCACTGTTAGTGACACGGCGTAACGTTTTCTTGTTGAAAAACAATGTGAATAACGTTGATATTTACCTTATTACTAACGCCATTTCTTGTATCATGAAAATAAATTCTTCCATGCGGTGAATAAAGCTGGTTCTTAGCTCATTTTACAGGTATTGCTCCGGAGATATACCCTTTTCATAAGGCCTCTTCTAATTCGCCAAGTGGTTAGGGGTTAGGGAGGGACCTCTAAATGACCAAATGGATTGTTTTACATTGTTTTAAACATTGTTATTATGCAACAATGCCAAACTAAACATTAAATAAATCATAAATAATAAATGCCTTTGCAAGGAGATACTACATTACTAATGGGAAATACTAGTATGAAAACAGGTATCAAAATATAAAGAAGGCCAGCAAAAAAAAAAAAAAGACCAGAAAACTAGATTGGTCATAATTGATAAGAAAAAAGGGATTTCATCAATTTGGACCAGAGAAATCTGATATCTACCCCAAAACAAAACTTGTTAAGGATTCGCGCCAAGCTTTTCGGCCGTGTGAAGTTGTGATATCAAACGTCGAGCTGTTTCGCCAAGCTAATCCCTCCGACTAAGACTTCAAACGTTAAATGAAATAATTGAAAATTGCGCAGTAAGCAATTTTCATATATTTCATTTAACCTTCAATCTATTACTCGGTGGGATTAGCTTGGCGTTAAATATGACGACTTCACACGGCCGAAAAACTTGGCGGGAATCCTTAACAAGTTTTGTTTTCGGATATAAAACCAAACAAATTCTAGTTGATGTATCGAAATGTACATAGGGTTGAGTTTTGAAGACCCTTAAGAATACCCTAGTTACAACATGGTTTTATGGAAGCTTGGGTTTTATGACCGACACTGAAATTAAAAGAAGTTTGTGCATATTTGCAACGAAGTTGAAGCTGCAGTGTCACTTTACCGTTCTGCCCCCTTTAAATAGTAATCAAAAAGACTCGAGTGCCGAAGGGGTCTAGCACCAGCAGCATCGTGGTTTCCAGACATCCTGGGACTGAAAAAAAAAGGAACCAGCAACACTATCCATCAAAGACTTGTTTCTTAACACAAATGACAGACCGTTCACCTAAATTCAAATATTCTGCAACTTCACAGGTGGAGACTTTTAACGACCAACCTGAAAAACTTTGAATTTTTCCAAGTTTCGAATAGACATCTCCACTGCCACCGTCCATCTACAGTAAAAAACTACCAAACCAAATAGAGGAAATGGTACGAGTGGTGCAAATGCAACAAATGCGACTCGACAGTTTCCAGTCTTCCATCATTCCTAGAACTCTTTAGCAATGGACTTTAAGTAACAGCCATCAAGGACTACCGCTCCGCAATTAGCTCGGTCCTGTCCTGCGTAGGAAATCCGTCTATCGTCTGCAATACCATCGTCTCCAGACCAAACACTCGTAAATTATTCTCAAGGTGGAATCTCCCACTTGTCATTCAGAGCTTTTCCTTCCCACCATATAAACCACTTAATTCGGCATCCATCGTACACCCTACCCAGAAAACTGTAGTATTTTATAGCTTTGCGCAGAGAAGGTAGACGAAACTTCGTAATTTATGCTGGAGTAAAGCATAGGACGTTTATTCCGGTGCCATGTTTTTACGGTGTACTTCTATTATACGACCTAAGTACGATGTCGATGTTAAAAAGTCGGCGCTTGTCATTTGCTTTTCGCTCGCTGTCAGACATGGTGGCGCCATAACCTCGATCAACGGCTTCCCAGACGCCTCTTTGCACTAGTGCAGCTCTAGCGCTTATCGACCACGTATGGTAATTTCAATTTCGGTATTTTGAAATCATTGGAATTTCCTACGGATGCATATTGTCGTTTTTTGGCTTACGGAAAACACAAGTACAGAAAGTTTTGTTTGATCACCGTTCGGCTGTTTCGGCCGCAAAGTTCGTAAAATCTTCGAACGAGTGATAACGTCATCACTTCTGTCGGCTTCGTTTTTCCACAGATTATTTAAAGAGTTCTTTTATGGTACTTCGTCTAAAAACCATATAAAAGTTCTTTAAAAAGCTTCGTTTGCGAGTCGGCTTTACTCACTACGTGGAATGGAATCTTCGTTGAGCGCTTCCGCTCCTTAGTTGTAGTAGCAGCGTGGTCGCGTGTTAGGCCTATTTCTTCGGCGCCATTTTCCATTCATTACGACTATCGGCCGTCTGCCAGACTGACTTGCAAAAACAACTTGGTTCCAAAAACGCAGTTGTAACGTGGCCTGGGCCCATAACCTGTAGTTTTTTATAGCTTTGCCCAGGGAAGGTAGACGAAACTTCGCAATTTATGCTGAAGTAAAGCATAGGGCGTTTATTGCGGCGCCATGTTTTTACAGTGTAGTTCCATTATACGACCTAAGTACGATGTCATCTTCCCATAGTAAAATTTAATAATGTCAGAAGCACGTTAAAATTGTCTCGCCATAATTTTTCTTTCAATTTAACTTCACATACCTTAAACCAGTTGCCGCTGCCTAAAATAACAAAAACAGTGGTCTTGATCGCCCTGGCTTCAGCAGCATGGCAAAGCGAAATGGTTGCTTTTAAGGTAGACAAATGTATGCTTCTCAAGAGAGTGGTCTTCAGTTTCACTTACGTTCCCAGCATATTTCGGAGCTATAAACTCAAAACCCGATGTGATCTCCAAACCCGTAACTATACAAGCTTTGGGACCATTGAAACACGAGTACGATGAAGAAAACCCCAATGTCCCATCAGAGCACTTAGGGTTTACCTCGAAAGAACTGCATATCATCCAACGACAGACATCAACAGCGAATAGTTTCACCCACGCCACTGTTCCTGCAAATTGATAAAGTTTCAGGGCAAGTGCTTCCAATAGCAGTCGCACCTTTTAACCAGACAAATGGATTTGAGAGGTTATACACCGCGCCTATGAAATAGGGCCTAACCATATCGACATGATCTTCAGACCTCATGAACAGAGCAATTGAGGCATTGTGAGTATATGGTTGTGGCACACCTCTGGATAATTGGTACCAGCCTGCTCATGGAACCACAAGAACACATTTGTCAGTCACTAACTCGGGGACACTCCGGGCTCAAGTGGTTCTTCAATAATCAAAATGCACGTAATTGCTGGGAGAAACTTCAACAATAGGAAGAATCGAAGTGTCATTGACAAGCAACGCAAACAGAAAGATGTGGGTGCATTCCTTACACAAGTAACTGTGAAATGTTTCTTTCCAGCGCTGGGTTCAGCTTACCTGCCTCCTTAGTGACAAAGTAAGCATTCAAAATTAGTTTTTATAGCCGACGAAAATTTACATTACTTGTTTTTATAGCGGGTTCCCACCTTTTGAGCTATTATTCCCCTAGAAGCTTGAAAGTTGGCTTCCCAGCCGGGCTGGTAATACTGCGCATGCGCAGGATCGGGCTGGCTATATATACTCGGCGCAGCCAGCCAATGGCATAATTTCTCCTAGGGCGCTCACGACGACGTGACCGCCTTGATCTCTCCCCACTCCATCCTCTCCTTATCTTATAGGACGCAGCATCATCATCCCATAGGACGCATCCTACTCGAATTCGTTAGAAGCATGGCTCCTGCCAGGATGCCCTCTTCTGCCAAGGATCTTCTGGATTTCCCGGTTGAAGCTTCGCTCCCGGCCACCTCTATTCTAACTTTAGGAGCAGGTATTCGGAGGATCGATCCGTCTTCTCCTCAGACAAGGATACATCCGCCTCTTCTCCATCCTACATATTGCATCCTATCCACCTACAGCCAAAGGATGGCCTCGCCTAGGATGCCCTCTCCTGCCAAGGACCTGGATCTCCCGGTTGTAGCTCTGCTCCCGGCTACATCTGTTCCATCTTCAGGAACAAACAGGCAAAGGACCAATGCGTCCTGTTCACACAAGAACTCCGACAATCCTCAGGACCAGCTGTCCTCACATCCTCTACCGCCTACGTCTGCAGGCGCTTCCATCCACGGGATGGCGTCTGCTAGGATACACTCTTCTACTACGGACCTATTGGATCCCCCAGTTGAAGCCTCGCTCCCGGCTACCTCTGCTCCGTCTTTAAGAGCGGACAGGCAGAGGACCAATCCATCCTCTCCACACGGAACCACCGGTTCTCGGGCCCAGCTGGCCTCACCATCCTATGTGTCGCATCAAAGGCCGCTGAAAATCAGTTCACGTATAACCTATCTGGCTGCAGCCAAAGAATGGCCTCTACTAGGATGCCTTCTCAAAAAAAAAAACGTTGCTCTGTCACCATCATCAACAGGACACCCAAGAAAGGCGTCCCTTGACTCGTCCTGTACTATCACTCACGTTCACTCCTGCACGTCCGTCATCACAACTCCTTGCCTTCAGCATCCTTTGGACGAACCTGGTGTTGACACTGTCATCTACGTTTTAACTGCGGACGCGCAGTTGGCTCCGTTCCTGATTTCTCAAAAAAATAAATAAATAAATACGACATGAAGGCTCTGACTCAACAAGCAGTCGGCTTGCGACCCGTTCCCACTTCATCTCTTGCCTCTTGTCAGTCTGCAACCTGGTCCTCATCCTTCTACACGCTGTACTACCTTCAACACACGTCGACACCGTCCTACGCTTCATATTTACATCAACATGGATAACACCATCTTTCATCCAATTACCAACGATAATGAAGCATTGACGTCTTGCCTCCGATGACGGATGTCATAAACTCGTACCGACGTCCCGCGGATGGACGTTACCTCCGCTGTCTCACGGATGGATGTTCCCTTCATTCCTGCTTCAGTGGTGGCTGTCCCGTTCGCTACGTTCCCTTCCGCATTCCGCCGTCCCGCGGATGAACATTACCTTCATTCCTACTTAAGTGGTGGCCGTCACGTTCCCCACGGTCCCTTCCACATACCACCGTCCCGCGGGTGAACGTTACCTTCATTCCTTCTTCAGTGGTGGATATCCCGTCCCCCACAAGTATATCAATGGGATTTCTTCGTTCTGTTATGGACAGTTGCTCTTCGCCCGTCCCAAGTTCATCTTGCGCTGCGGCCGTCCCTTTGGGGCCTCTCCCATCCTCCGTTCCCCTTCCGGGGTCACTCAACACTTCGTACTACGCTAGCCGCCGTTCTCCTTGGTTCTTGTCGAGGGTGGCGACACGCAGATCAGTTTGAATGAGCACTGTTCCTCATACTCGGCCCCCTTCCCCACTGCTCAATTCTTCTGCGCAGCCTTCTTGGATTGGGCCGTTTCACCGCCTATCAGCTCTTGCCCTCCTTCCCTCTAGCATTGGATGCTGTTGCTTAAGCCAAAAGATATGCTATCCTTCCGCGCCGTCACCATCTGCGCATCCTACTGCATAGCCATTTTTTCTAATATGTACACTGCAGTCCACTTGTCTTTCTTCGGTCTTCGACCTATGCAGCAGTGCTAATCACTGCTCCCTTACAGGTCCAATCCCCATGCCCCAACCTCCGTTCCTACGTCCCCTCAACTTTGGAACGTGTGGGACGATCCTTTGAGACGCTCTCCTGCGGCCAGTTTTGGCCTTGGCTGGTTGTGTGTGTCCTCACACGTTCATCCCAACCTGTGCTTCTTTCTTCAAGACAATTCCGTTTTTAACCATCACGTTCTTTATGTCCTCCGTCAATTCCCCCTGCTAGACCTCGGTCTGGTAACGGGGGAGGGGGGGGACGCTTGCACCCCTACAGATCTACCCCTCTCTTGAAAGGCCTATTCCAACCTCTTACCGACGCTTTGGTCCCTCCAAGACTTCCATTCACATCCTCTCTTCCCATAGCATCCCATCCCACAGCAACACGACCTGCTGTTTATTGTGAAGAGAAGACGAGTCCACCACATCCCATTTGCCTTTGGGACATTTTCTACACCTCGGGGCGTCGTTCTGACATACCATACGATTCCTGCTACACAAGCAACAGGACGACCATCCGATTTCTACCTCCCTTATGTCCACAAAGACTCCTCTGTGCAGCCAACGAGACATACTCCCACGAGCTCGAACTGATAAACCGTCGCTGTCATTCCCTTTGTGTGAACTATGCTCTGCTCCGTGCACGTAACGCCTGGGTTTCGTCAATTCCTGCATCTCCACCTTGGAAGGCCTACTACTGTGCCCGTTCCCACACTTGACGTCTATGACTTGCCCTGTCTTCTGCCACGATCCGTTCACCGATTCGTCCTCATCGTGCGGTCATACCTTCATCGCCGTCCCTAGCTGCGCTTTACCAAGAAGCTCCGTCACCGTTACCGTCCCTACCCTTCTGGCCTTCAATTATTGTTGTGACACTATCTTGTTGTAACCTTTCTTTCTAGTTAAACGTGGATGCGCTGTTGGCTCCGCTATTGTACTGTGTTCCAAACGCAAACAAAGACAGATGGCAACCCAAGCACAGGGTTCGCACAGGGCCTTGAAAACCTTGAAAGGGCTTGAATTTGAAGTTGAGACTTGCAAGGCCTTGAAAGCCTGGAATTTTGTGCAAATTCCGTTTTTTGGCCTTGAAAGTGCTTGAATCCATTAATTGAACGTTTTTATTTTCTTGAAATGCTGGAGTAATAATAATCGAAAACTCCTGAATCTTGAAACTTCTAACGAAATCTGTAAAGCGCGCGCTTTCATTTTATTTTTGGCCATAGCTACTTGCGCTTGTGTTGGTTAATTATGCCAATCTACCAAGAGTAGCTTGTAGCTATCCGAACTGTGACGCTCAAGCGTGAATTGAAAGTAAACCTGGCTCTTGCTGGTGGCTGATGCAAAGACAAGTGACCTGGAGCAGCTTGTAGTTATCGTGGTCTCGCGCCTCCATCTTGTTTTGGCGGCATTTTACGATCACAGACGGGCTGATTGATACACATGGCCGCACATGTTTTATTTTGAATCTCGAGGTACTGTTTTTTTTTAAATTGCAATGGGAAAGTGCAAGTTTCAAGACGTGTGGCGTGAAAATTCCCCGACCACAATGACGTACTTTCAGAAAGATGCAAGCTCTGTGTAAATCTTCATCAAACGCTAACGTCGAATGGATCATCGGCATCGCATTTGACAAAATAAACTGCAAGTGTTAGTCGTGATGTATAGCAGCATAATTTTTAATGATTCTGTCGGCCGGCAATCAACAAAAATGCAAAGGTGGGTCCATGACCCAAAGACATGGAAAGCAGAAATTCTTTGGACATTTAAAAGTGTTGTGTTGCATTATTCTTATAAAAGTTGCGAAGACGTCAGCAAGTTATTTCTTGTGTTACGATCAGTTAAAAATGGGTCCCCAAATGTCCACGATTTTTTTTTAGGGTTTTAGACCAAGAAAAGTTAAAAAAAAAAAAATGGTTCTCGGGCAAACAAAGTTGAAATATTGACGAGAGAGGCTGCGTTTTTTTTTTTTTAAATGATGTTTACGCATTTTGAGGTAGAGGTATAGCGGATAGCGTAAAGGAAAAAAAGGGACTTTTTTGCATAACGTAATTGAAGCTAATTTTTATTGGAAGTTAACTTGGGGCAGTTATAGCAGGGCTTTAAAAAAAATGATTTTCAAGTGTAGTCGAAGCAAGCTTGGATCAGATTTCATTTCCGAAGCCCAGAAAAAAAAAGATAATTGACGCAGGGCTTTTTAGGTGATGCGGCAGTGCTTTTTTTCAACTTTGCTTGTCCTTAGGGATATTATTTTTGTGTCGACTTAAATTTTAACGTGGCGACTATAAAGATTTGTAGGCTACTGGTCAGTGGGTGCATGTTAACGAGTTAATTTGCTTATAGCTTGGTGGAGATCATTAGAATAGGCCTATAAAAAAAAACAAGGTTAAAGCAAATGAACGATTAAATTTGCTGGTACTTTCTTTACGCAAATTTAAAAAGTGCTTGAATTTGGTGTGAAAGTAGGCCTTGAAAGGTCCTTGAATTTTATTTCCTCAATGCTGTACGAACCCTGCAAGCATGACAAAGGACAGCTTGGCATCTGCCCCTCTTGCATCTCGTCCGTTTTGCGCAGTTTTCACGTAAATGCATCCTCAACTACATGCAACCTGGTCTTCATCACTTTTAGCAGTATGTTTATGCAACCATCTGCACACCCGTTCCCGTACGTCTGCCTCACCAATCTCTCCATCCGCTTCCTGTTCACCACTTCAAGATCCTTCATCCAAGGTCACAGGTGTAGCACTACGTTTCCGTGTCCTTCCCTAAATGACATTCCCGTCTGTCTCTTGCTGCTCAACACAACGATCTTCGGCGAGTATTCCGCTTCATCCGCCTCCTATATAGGGACGAATACAATCGGCCTCCCTGTTAGAACCTTATCCTCACAATTTTAGCTTTATCAAATCATACCGTCACCCTTTTACGAAGTGTCTAGCAGCCAACAACCAGCGTCTCTTCTTCCTTTGGAAAATCATTCTTTTCGATCCTCATCCTACACCAACTAGCTGCATTCTTCTTGATTCAATTTTGAAACTGTGTACATTTCTATTGTACCACGGCTTGTCCTGCGGACGGTGTCTGCTCCTCACATCCGCTACGAGATCGCGTAGTCATGCGCTCGCCATACAAATTATCACTTTCCACGATCCGTCATCCGGACGGTATCCACGCTTCACGTCTTCTGATCGTAAGGACACTCATCATCCGCCTGCCCACTTCACATACTTTCCAGAGCCCATCCTACGGACGATGTCCGCTCCTCACGTTTACTAAAGAACTTAACGACGACACGCACATCATTCCCAACAAGGTAGGCGATTTCGGAATTTTATCTGATTTCCTATCTTGTACCCCAGGGTGACCCCCGCTTGTGGTTCCTTCTTCTGCTTCTGTTAACCTTTATTAAATTATAACATTTTACCGCACTGCCTAACCTCACTTAGGATGTAACCTTTTCCGGATCGATCCTCAGCCCGCAAATAGTTTCGGCTCTTAGTGAAATTGGTCTAGGACTCGGATGTCTTCGCCAGGGACTAGTTCCCAGGGATGCCGGCTTGTACATGAGGGAAAAGTGAACCTAGCTCTCCTCCGAGGTGACAAATTCCGCTATAAAAACAGGCAATGTATAATTTTGTCGGCTATAAAAAGACTGAAATTGCAGGCCCTCCCTGCACCTGCTTAATTTTAGTTTTTATTGCCTAATCAAAAATATACATTACCTTAAGTTCTGGGTGAGGAGAAATAATGCCATCGGACGGCCCAATCCTGCGCATGCGCAGTAGTACAAGCCCGGCTGTGAAGCCAACTTTCAAGCTTCTAGGGGAATAATAGCTCAAAAGGAGGGAATCGCTATAAAAACAGGTAATGTATAGTTTTGGTTAGGCAATAAAAACTAAAATTAAGTAGGTGCAGGGCCTGCAATTTTAGTCTTTTTACTATCGTAAAAACTTACCTTTAGTAGATCCCACCCGCCTCCCCGCATTCACTGAACAAGAAAAGTTCGGAAAAGCGATATGACAAAATAAGATGGCGACGTCCTCTGCATGAAACAGAGCAGCGCGCCGGGCGGGCAGTAAGCGTAACTGATTTATGGGGCAGGGTAAAATTTTTTAATTTGATTGAGCATAGAAATAAGTGAAAATATCTGCGTATCATGTGACCTCTTACTCATAAGTTATCCTCACCATCATAATTGCCTTAGTCCATTTCATTATAATCTGTCATCGGAAACTATTAAACAAATGGTAACGTCCTCGATTCGCAGCCATAGAAGCAAAAAAACTTGGGGAAAAAAGCGTAACTTTTACAAGCACTAAATCTTTTAAAAATTCTTATTAAAAAAAAACGACATTACCCAAATTCAATGTGGTTGGGCTCATTGAAAATGGATTTATGGAAATGGATAGCCAAAGTTACACTACAAAATTTTCCGGGATCAGGCACCATTGGGGTCCTTTTCTGACACCTCTTGCTTAAACCTCCGAAAGTCAAGAATCGATACGCAGATTTATAGATTTTTGATACTTATGATAAACTTAAGCATAAGCCTTACTAACTTTTTGGTTTTGATTTAGTGTTTGCTTAATTATTATATTTTTTATCAACCCTTTTGTCTTCCTTGATTCTCTATCAGATTTGACAACCATTTTAGCTTCATTATCAACTCAAGATAAACAGGAGGAAACCATTAGTCATGCACTGAATCTTCGATCTGCCTGGGCGTTAAACAATTATCATAAGTTTTTCAGATTATACCAGTTAGCACCAAAGATGTCTGGGTACCTAATAGATTGGTTTGTGGAACGTGTTAGGAAGTCTGCCCTCAGAACCATGATCAAATCGTACGTATTCAATTTTATGCTGTATTTTAATTTGGTGTTTTTTTTTCTGAATAGTGGTAGGCTAGTTTTAATGCTTTTATTAGCTTGTACTCTTTACAATTTTTTATTTGTGTTACATTTATAATTGGTAAGTAAATGTATTATTGTATTCGTTAGCCTTATATGAAATTAAGTGAAATTTTAGCATCGATGACCAATGGGTAAGTATCAAGGAACTGTTTGTAGTGTTACATTTTATTGTGTGTTGATTTTTGACCATAATTTCTTCGTATAACCATTTTTATCCCATGTATTCCTTTAGATACCGCCCACTATTGGCAGTATCGTATGTAGAAAGTGAGCTAGCCTTCACCAGTACGGAGGAGTGCTTGAAGTTCCTGGGGCAGTATGGGGTTATCTTACTAGATGATTTCTCAAAGATCGACTGCAAGCTAAGCCTATGTGCAATAGCAGCTTTATGAAAACCGATTGCTTGGTTTTCCAGATGATGATGGCGTGGCTGAAAGTCCAAAGCAGTGGGGGTCCTGATGTGGGTCCTGGTAACTTCGTGGTGTCCATTTTTATTTTAAGTTTTATTTATTTTTTTGCGTATATATTTTTTTCCTGTTTTTGAAGAAAAAATATGTATATATATATATAAGCGACGTGCAAGGACTAAAATAGATGGACACTAGCTTCTTGCTGCCAAGGTATTCGTTAAGTTATTTTTCAAGGACTTGAGCGAAAAGCATTCCAGATTACGATGAAGTGAAGTAGGCACACAAAAAATGGACAACAGTTGTGCTTGCAGTTTGTTTACGGGTAAGAAAAGACTTAAATTTTTGAAAGAAGAATGAAGATCTCCCCAAAAGATTGGATTAACACCCCACAGTTGAAGACACTAATAAATTTTTCCCTGAAGACTGGAAAGGCATTCTATGTCTGAAGAAAGAAGAGGAGCCACGCAACTTTATTTCACCCATTTAGGCCAGAATCCACATCATTATCCCCCATAGCGTCTTTGCCTGGTTATTCTAAGATGTCCTTCGAAGAAAAAAACAGGAAATCATGTGGAGTAAATAATTTATTTGTCACGTAAGGTCTTTCTTTTTCGTGTCATTCAATGGCACGATTTTGTAAATATTTTAAACTCCTTTTTAAGATTTTATTCATGAAGTTGTACAGTAATAACTTGTATAATTCAAAATTGCCAAAACGTTAGATCTACTTTAGCTCTCTTCCTCTTCTTCGCAGCCTGAGCTCTCCTCTTGTGAGCTGTAAAAGCAAACAATACAAACTTTTGAATGCCTTAGCACCCAAATATCCCCTTCCTTGATCCAAGTCCTTCCCCCAGTTATGTTGTCACAAAAGACTAATTATGGTATTCACCTGGGTATTTGGTTTGCATGATTTGGATTATAGTATTCCAATTCCTCGTCAGATGGTGGTAGGTCCATGAATCCTATTAAAATTTTAAAAGTTTTAAAGGAGTATTCTAGCAATGGGAACAGTTTGCGATTAATTTCATGTATTGCAATGCATGTGGTAAGCCAAGTTTAATGCAAAACATTAATGTCATAAATTGGAAACAAGTTGTTGCAAATGATATGTATCTTCATTTATTTTGGGTATCCGTTGACAATTGCCATATTGTAGACATAATCCCTTAGCTGTTTCATAGTTTTTCTATAAAAATTTAATACATCCAAACATTGCTACATATTCTGTACTTGCCTCTTTCTAATTTAGTGTTGTGCAAATCTTGCAAGTATTTGTCTTGGGCTTCGATGACATCAGAGCTTGTTGCACATTTGCTGTATGCTGTGAGCAGCTCTTTGTTAAGGGTAATAAAATTGTTGCCCCATTTGAACTTGCTGAGAAAGAGGGATGCTAAATTGCAGTAACCTGTAACAAAGTAAATTCCATTGTAAAATACGTAACAGGAATAAAAGTCTTAGTTGGTCCAAAATACCTGTAAACTGCTCCTGAGAATATATAATCAACTGAATTTAGTATAAGGTCAAATTCATCAATAGCTATGGACTTAAAAATTTGGCTGAATTCATGTCAGCAGAAGTGATGACCCAAGTTTAATAAGATTCCACGCACATCGAAAAAAGGTGGAATTGAGTTACCAAACTGTCAACGTTGGTGTTTATGGTCGAAAGTATCGCCACCCATCCTCAAACTGGTGTATGCTCACTCCACATAAGAGCTGTAATGTCGTAACCTAACCTTCCGGTTTTAGTGAACGTTTTAGATCTTAATCTAAAGGCTCAGCTGATGCACACACCACCACCGGGTTTCCATGCTGCCGTTTTCTAATTGTTTGGGACACTGCCCCCCCCCCCCCCTAATAAATCAAACCAACCTGCGCATGCCTTCATACTTGCCGAAAGACAAAGCTCTGCATAGCTTAAGCATGATTCTGTTCATAGATCAATAAATGTTGAAAATACAATCAGAGTATGATGAAATTCGAGGCCAAAATCAGCTTGTGAATGAAAAACTTCGGAACGGACCATCTCCAGCTTGTTCAGACGTAGTACAGAATAATCTCATAATCTCATGTTACATATTACTTTTCAGCATGTTGGAAAACATAGGCAGGGCTCCCACAAGCTCACTTTTTCTTCAATAAGGTGATTGCAGAGCTAACCAAGTCAATTTACTTTTAATTTTGTCGAGTGAATGGGGGGTAGGGCATAATAAAAAAAAATTCCATAAGGTTCGTTACACTTAAATCGGCAAATCTGTAAATATCCGCTCGGAAGAAATTTTCTGTAGTCGTAGCTTTCCAAAAAGTTCAAGCCATAGCATTAACGACCGTACCACAGTTGCTTCTTTCCCAAAGTCTTGAGCATGCATGTGGTAATCAAATATACCTGAAGTTACTACTTGCATGTTTTTATTTGTCCCTCCCGTGGTTGTGTTGTGACAGTGTTTATTTAATGTTGGCAGGAGCCTATTCTAATTTCCATACGTTCAGAATGTACAATTGTTGATGAAAATGTACAACAAATTACATGATTTGTTGGATTTTGACTGATGACGGTAATTTTGTCGGGTATCCTAGATACCAGGATACGGTACATTTTGCATGCACGCTAATTTCATTACCGTACCTTCAAGCCACTACGGCACACACTGAACCATTAACAGAATTTGGTTTGAAACCTTTTTATCAGATATTGTTTTGGTGGGGCATTAACGGAGCATGCGCTAGTATCGTACTACAAGAGGAGTTCAGCAATAGGTAGCGTTGTCCACGAGTGATGGCCGACTTAGCTAAATAACCCTTAGTTTGTACAGCAGTAGTACCGCCTCTGCTCAAGTGAGATTTCAAAAGATGGAAATAGGTACGGCCGTTAAAGCGCTGTGGGTAAAAAGTTCGCTAATGAGATTTAGTAAAGATGCGGTGGTCAGCTGCGCTTAAATTCTGGTACACCGCCGTTATGGTACCTTAAGTTCGATTTTCGCAGGAAAATGCAACTATTTAATGAACCTTTACTTTTTCTGTAACTTGTGATAATTAGTTCTGCAAAAGTATTACAGCACATATTTTTTGCCCCTTCCCATCTTCTATTGAATGAAAAAACCGTGTCGTTTTCAAAATTTTATCACGGTCTCCTTGTAGCCTAAACAGTATTTCCCATCCAGTATTGTGCACTTTTAGCTGCTATATTCCACAGACCCCCGTTATTTTAAAATCCTGAATTAAAAGTAAACAGACACACTTAAGCAAATAGGAGTGGTCTCTTTGGATCCTACTGAGTGGACTGAAAAGGGTGCAATTGTAAACATTTACAAACGCTGTTTTTTGTTGACCTCATTTGCTCAAATCACAGGACGCTGAACCATCTTTGCATGAAACAAAGATCAAAGTTGAAACCTTTAGCATTTTTCTTTTTGTTTCCTGCTGGCATCGAAATTAACAATGCAGCTTAGTTTGATTTAAAACTATACGCGTTTAGCTGAAGCATGCATTCTTGCATTTTACCCAATAAATAAACATTTCTTTCTTTTCACTCCGTAGGCAGGGAATAATTGTTGTGCACAAAAACAATGAAAAGCATTAGTGATTTTTCGGCCTTATACTTTTTCTTTTATGCTCAGTCCAGAATTATTCAAAAACTCCGAAGTCAAAATTCTATGCACCAGAAGTGGAGACATTTTATTTTGGCTTTAAAGCAAAATGTTGGCAGGAGCCTATTCTAATTTCCATACGTTCAGAATGTACAATTGTTGATGAAAATGTACAACAAATTACATGATTTGTTGGATTTTGACTGATGACGGTAATTTTGTCGGGTATCCTAGATACCAGGATACGGTACATTTTGCATGCGCGCTAATTTCATTACCGTACCTTCAAGCCACTACGGCGCACACTGAACCATTAACAGAATTTGGTTTGAAACCTTTTTATCAGATATTGTTTTGCAGTTAAAAAAAAGAATTTTAGTCACGTTACCCTCACTATTTTCGGATGGAAGCCCTGCATAGGTGATGGCTTCAGTTCGCATTTACGATCATATGTGCCCATATGTCTAAAAAATCCAAAATTCCTGTCAACGGTATATGGAATGTTGGGTGACTGGAAGGCGTCGCCTTACAGCTATACGTTGAGGTCGCTTCACACTATAGAACTATAGAAAACACAGGAACACGAGAAGCCAGTAACAATAAAAAGACTAGAACTGCAGGGCCCGAACCTGCTTAATTTAGTTTTTATTACCTGTTTTAATTGCAGTTTCCCCCTTTGAGCAATTATTCCCCTAGAAGCTTGAAAGTTGTTTTCCCTGCCAGGCGGTACGGTACGGCGCAGGCTTGGGCTTGCTTATATAAAGCTCCAGCGCAGCGTCCTATTGGCATCATTTCTCCACCTTTCAGAACCTAGCTCATGGAGGGGATGTTTGGGCAGGAATCTAGGTAATGTATATTTTCGGTTAGGCAATAAACACTATTAATTAGTCTTTTTATAGCAGACTTCGTCACACGGTGGAGGGCTAGGTTCAATTCTTCCGCAGTACGAGCTGGCATCACCAGGAAAGGAAACCTTTCCCAATGAAGATGCTCCTGTTTTCCCAGCATGACTCACGAGGTGAGGTGCTTAATCAACCTGAAGGTGGGATTGGGGAGTACGGTTTGCTCATATTTGTTTTTTTTTTTATGCCGCATGCAGGGGTCTTATCATTTAATGGGTACAAGGCGAGGTGTTGAAACATCTTGCCTTGTGGGAAGAAAGTTAATCTTGCAGGCCGGAGGCGTCGTCAGGAAAGGGCTAATTGAACTGGAGGCATCTTCTTGCGGAGCGAAACGTCGCACAGGAACGTTATACGACAGTAGGCGTAGCCGGAATAGAGTATGGTAGCGGACATTTTCGTGGTGGGACGTTAATGTCTGGAACGGATGTTGTGACAGTCAGGAGCTTCCGGGTAGAAAGGGAAGTGGTGAGCGAGGAAAATGTTCTTACCATCCCTTATTGGTAAGGTAACTGCAAAAGCGTAGACTCGCTGCCCTGTCGAATTAAAAAAGTCTGATGTTTTGTTGGGAAAACGGAGGGTGAGAGAGTTATGGGAATATTGTGAATCCCAGTGCTACAGCTGTAGCCCGTAGCATGACAGAGAGCAAGGCAGGTCTCCGCCGGCGGTTCTTGTATTAGGATTGATGCCATGGAATACTAGTACAAACGACGGAGCGTCGTCGAATTGCCACACAGGATAGTTTAAAAGATGAGCGGTGATTCCAGAGTTTGACGCCAAACGGGAAAACGATTGGAAGGGCCCTTGTTGAGACCTTCGTCCGCCGTAGGGCTACACGTAGTGTCGGTTTTGGATGTATTGGTCGGAATTGGAGTGGCAAGTGAGACCCCTGGAGCGTCCGCATGAGGAGGCGGAGAACGCAAAGGCCGTTGAGGAAACGGTGGCGGAAGAGCCCCAGCTGGAGGTGGAGGACGCAAATTGATGGCGGATGCCGTAGAAAAGACGGAGGCTGATGGAGTAAAATTTTGTTGGGCGGTGGCAGATGTGTCGTTTAGCGGGGATTGCAGAGGAGATGGGGCTACGTGATGTAGTTCCCAGATAGTTGGTGATTGAAAGGGTGGGGCAGAGGGCCGACGAAAAGGCCAGGCAGTCCCTATTGTGGACAGAGCGTTGTTTGGGTGTCGTGTGCGGGGT
>JAHWFP010030737.1:36157-47280 GCA_023313725.1 Lithobius niger
ACGACTTCCAACTTTTGGATGCTTCTTTGGCTGTCTGACGGAGGATCAGTAGTTTCGTACGAGCTGTATTCAGTTCAGAAGTGTTCCGTTAATGTTAGCACGAAATCAATGTTGAAGTTCAAGTCCTCCATCTTGCAGACCGATTAAAGTTGTCCCTGTGTTAGTGCTTCCCATAACACTGACGCCGCGGGGAACGTAACGAGTTGAAGCGGAGGCATCGCTGGGATAGAACCCGTTGATGGGAGCCTTGGCCATTTGGGGAAATGCGGAGGTGGTGTTTTCTGTTGCGGCGGTTTTTAAGACGTGGTGTGGGAGGTTGGAGAACACTGTTAACTAGCCGGACGGTGGAACGGCGGAGGTGTGGTAAATCGGAGCCGAGGGGATGACCAATCGGCCTGTGGCACATTGAGCTAGAAAGGAAGGGTCATCCGTGGATGAGGAGGCCAGCATTGGTAAAGGAGGCTGGTTCGGAGGGCGGAATGACCGACCACGAGGCGGGAACGCAGGAGCCGGGATGGGACGTATCGCGTCGCGTTGGTGAGTCTCGAAGAGAAATGAGAGACGAAAGACATTCCGGAGGAAGGGGTCGGTGGGTCCGCGGAGGGAGAAGAGCCACCCTCCACTGTAGTCCAGAAGCGACGGAGAGCTGGAATGACCATCAAAGAAGGAGTGGAGGGAGGCAGAAAGACGGTTTGCGGAACGGGAACAGCATGAGGTAGGTCGAGGTAGGAGAATTGGTCCTGTTGGGGAGCAGTGTGTAGCACAGCTGCACTGGTTGAAGGTAGAGGAAAGACCAGCAGTATGCATAGCAGAAGTTTGAAATAAAAAAGAAAAGGAGGGCTGCGCAGGTGGTGGCGGCGCGGAGGGATATCACACCCCCTTTGCTTAAACAACAGCATGCAATGCTGGAGAGAAAGGAAGGCAAAAGCTGACTTGTCAGTGGTTCGTTGGGTAGCGGAACGTTCGGCTACAGAATGTTGAGAGGAACATGAAGATAGGTCGAATGGAGTTAATTGGGGGCTGACGGAGGAAGCCAGCCTGGCTGCTAATTTCCGCGCCTTGAGTTGAAGTTTGAGACAGGCATATCGTTCCTTAGTGCGAGAGAGTTCGTCGGAAAGGGAACGTAGGTCCAGTGCCGGAGGTGGTCGACCGCAAGGAATGGGACGTGTTTGCGGTATTCCAAGGCATGGAAAATGACTCGGAATCGAAGGGATTCAGAGGCGGAAAGGGTGGCTCCAAGGAATCCTGTTCTGTTGCTAGTTCAAGAACCTCCACGTCCTCAGCAATAGGCAGAACGTGGCTCGGGGATACGGAACGGAGTGCAGGAGGCGTCATCCTGTGGTGTCCTTTAGCACGAGGGAAGCGAAGTTAACAGCATGGCGGCTACAGAAGAAAGAATCTCTGTACAGTGAAGTAGCAAGAGAGGAGGATGTGGAACCTTATACGCAATGCGCAAACTGCAACCATGCAGGATGTGGTGGGGCGTGACGACCGAGGTGCTATACATGAAAGAGGCTGCGCAGGAGGATGCGCAGTGTGTATGACACACTGTTGGTTGTGACAGGTGGTAAGAGCCCCTCTGTGTTACAGACCAAGGCCTGGTGGGAGGAACAAGGCTGATGTTCCTACTTTCCTACTTGGGATGCAACGTCCTCCCCCCCCCCTCCCATCCTGGTACGGATGGAGGCGGCTGAGCAGGGGGAGCGAGGGGTAACATGAGGATTGGTATGGAGGAAGGGATCAGACTGTTACTAGTGAGGTATCAGTCGCCCCTAAAGGAACGGTGGCGAGGGATGATGGAAGGTGGCGTCAAGCCGCGGGTAGGATAAACTACGGTCGCCTTCCTCGGACTGTTGGCAAAGAAAAGGTCGTGTCTTAGAAACACGACCGAAAAGCTGAGCAAGGTAAACAAGGAACCATAGGTTCTGATGGACGAGAGCAACCCGGAAGGAGGGATGGTCTCGTAAGGGAGGACTGGCGGCACAGTCGGTAGTGGCGAGTAGCCGGCGGAGGGCAGAATGACTGAATGTGACAGAGGAACGCAGTGATGAGAATGGAGTCTAGTGCTCTGTGCCGTTAGCCCCGGAGGGGGAACCGAAGAGGACGGAATAGGTCCTAGAGGAATAGCCTCAGAACATGGAGTCTTTTGTAAGGAGGATCGGTTCATGGACGAAAGAGCCGGCGCATCATCCACTAGTTCGGATGGAAGCAATGGGAAGCGGAACGACCGTCCCTGGCGTAAGAGCAGAGGAACGCACCCTCCGCAGAATGCCCCATATGCGGATGGGGCGCGGAACGTCGAACAGGGAAGCTCAAAGAACAACCACGCGTGGCGATCGCCTTAGGAGAAATGATGCCAACAGGACGCTGCGCAGGAGCTTATATAAGCAAGCCAAGCCCGCGCCGTACCGTACGAGCCTGACAGGGAAGACAACTTTCAAGCTTCTAGGGGAATAATTGCTCAAAGGGGGAAACTGCTATTAAAACAGGTAATTTATATTTCGTCGGCTATAAAAATAAAAACTACTCATTCAATATGCATGCGGTGCTCCACGAATTTGTCAAAGCACAAGTTTCTTATAAATTGCCATGTTCACTGGCCTTAGAGGTACACAGGCTTCTAAAATAAGAGTAACAGGTTTGACAATAGAGGGATCCTTACTACATGTAACTTCTGAAACAAAGAGCTATTGCTTAGAATTTTAAGACAACGTTTATAAAATCTGCCAACAAGAAGCGAAAATATCCAGTTCGTTTCAGCCTTTAATATCACCCATCAATCCAGTGGCCAAATTGGCTACTAGGACAAATATTTTAATCGCCAACTGGCCAGTGGTCGGTGGATTTCTGCACCCATAATACAACCGTTGGTAAATTAATGGCGAGTCCATCAGTACTCGCTGAAATGGCACACTGTTTACATTTACTCTTGATTGTAAAGATAGATTGTAACTTTACCCTAATATGTGCATTAAACAAGTGTCGACTAAGTGGAAAGTTAATCACTTTCTGGTGACTGCTAATATTGATCTCTACTTCACAGAGTGACGCAGTGGGATTTTTCCGGGGCTGATGGTCATGTGTTGCGGCTCCTGACGCATGTTCTCGTTGGTGCATTTATTACCTACTACTATTGGATTCCAGTTAATTTTCGAGAATGTGGGTAGGCTGTTGCATAGGTTTTTCGTGATTCGGTTTGACAATTGGAGCCACTTTTATTTATGGCCACCACAACCCGAATATTGCCTCCCGACCGTTTCTGCTTTTTGGGTTGGTTGACCATAGGACGTTGTTATGTTTTTAGTTTCCTGTTCAAACAACGCTTGGTATGCTAAGGTTATGTGTCATCGGGTTTTCTACGGATGGTTGATTCTGTTGGGCACACGGGGTCTTCTATGGGCTTGTTAAGTGGCTTCCGTTTGGTGGGGTATTACCTCATCCCGTAAGGTTTGTAACTTTGGACTATTTGTTGGGCATCTAGTCGCGCCAAGTTAGGCAACAAACATCACTTCAATTCAATTGTCAAGGAGGTAACCATTGTGCGTAAGTGTAATACCCTGATGCATAGTTGGGCACATTTCAGGTGCTTGGGAAAAAATAATGCGGTACAATTGCTTAAGTTGATTTCCATAGGGTGATTACTCATCGATACCGAGAAGGCTTCCAGCTATGAAATTAAATGAATGGCTGCATTACGATACGAACTGCATACTTTTTATGGTTTGGAGCCTGGGGGTGTAATGGGAATGGTATGGGAGGGCACGTGTACGAAAGTATTGTTATAACCATTGTTAGTATTGTCGGCATTGTCTCTCGCCAAAGTTCGGACAGTGACAACGTGTATACTGACGTGCGTATCAAGACACGCTAGTGTGTCGTCACAAATCTATAAACAACGTCAAAGAAAATCTGTCTTTCCAATTCACGAAAAACAAACAGTATCAAAATAAAGCTAAAAACTGGTAAAGAGGCCACCAATTGAGACTGGTTCAGCCTCACAAAGGAGTGATATGAACTAAATAAACTGATATAGGCAACTAAGTTGAGAATGGTTCGGCCTCTCAAGGAAGTGATAAGAAATTAAAATAATGGAAAAATGGCCACTCAAGCTATAGTTGACGTGGCACATTACACATCTGCAGGCTAGTTGAGTTGAGCCTAATAATTTCAAAAAAAAAGCTGTCGTATAATATCAAAACCAAAACTGGTAAAAAGAAGAACCAAGTTTCGAATGGTTCTGCCCTTCAAAGGAGTGATATCAACAACCAAAACATTCGCCAACTTAATCGCACCGAATAATACTTCTTCGGACGTTAAATGAAAACGCGAACATGTTCTAGTTTTCATGTAACTTTCAAACTATTAGTCGGTGCGAATGTTTTGGTGTACTGATATCACTCCTTTAAAGGGCCGAACCACCCTGAACTTGGTGTTTCTTTTTACTAGTCTTGGTTTTTGGTATATTACTGAACTCATTACTGATGATAGTAAGCGCTTCATTTCCATATCGTGTCGTGGCCTGTTGCAAGGAGTGATTATTATTCCGTTTTAAGTTAAAGGTTAGTGTTGGAAGTTACTTCACCTTCCCTTTCATTACGTGGAAGGGGCGTTTGTACATTACCTAGGAACGGTAATCTGTGTTCCACCTGTTACTGCGTCAGATGTTTGCTGTAGGGGCCTTTGCGCGGTCGATTAGGTAGGGTTTGTGAAAATAAATTGTCCTGGTAGGGGAGGGGGCTTCAGCACTCATGCGTAAGTTTTCAACGATGACCCTCCGTCGCTGTATGATATGGGTCGTCCCGTTGGCAAAATTGGTTGGTGCTAAAGTCACATTGGTTCAGGTTCCATGAATACGTATTCATTTTGTACGCTTCCTTTTTGCTGTGGTATCATATAGGTTCAGGTTTTACTTCACGGCATGTGCTACGGCAGTTGCCCGTGGGTTGGCCTTCCTCCACTGACCAGGTGGAACGTGCTGCTTTGGTACATATCCCTACGTTGCCACAAAATTTCGTAGAAGACTGTCCGGGATGGGGAAGTAGTACTCTGATAAAGGCCCTAGTGGACCAAATCGGGGGGGGGGGGGGGGGGAGCCATTGGGAGAAATCCAAATCCGAACGGCACTTGCGTTACAGGTAAAACAAGACATTTGGCATGACGAAGTCGCCCTCCGTTCTGGGAAAACACCACAGACATAGGTCTAAACATAGGTGTAGACTATGACATCATCACCCCACATTTAGTATGGAACTATTCCAGGCTAATGGGTGGTGTCAAGAGTATTCACCTTACCTCCCCTTACGGCAGTGTTAGTTGCGAAAGCGAACACATATCCTGCAACCCACTCCCTCCTGTGTGCATCACCACAGGCAGCAAGTATGTGCCCTAGGCTGCGTTCAGGCTACTTGAACCGATGCAGTGGACCCCTGTGGCACCTCATTGACCACCTTCTTGGAACCTCTTTTCAGGCTGGCTTTTCGCCTTTTTCCTTTAAAGGGTGGTTGTTACCTCCGTCCTGACTTACATAGGCCCTTCCGCCACTGCACATAGCAATGTTATTTCCAAGTGAGTTCCAGCATTTCACATCCCCTGTCCTGGAATCTTCCCCTGCTGCTCTCGGTTCAACCCCCATGGGCCTCATTGTTACACTCGACTCGGAAGGTGGTATTTCTGGTGGGCATGTCCTCAGCAGCCTGCAAAATAGTTCAGTGTCCCACTAGAATTCGTCGTCTCCACTATTCTGAAAGGATAAAACGTCTTCTAGGACGCCACTTTTCCTCTTGGGGCCAACAGTCCTTGTCCGTCTTCTAAATCACAGTACGAGTACCATGACTAGGAGATTAGCATCGTCCTAGGCATGCCTTTAGATGAAATAGTTTAAGGTGTTTTTGTTGCAAACACACCTGAATCGGAGATGTCAGTGGGGCTGTAGATGGTTCTCAGATAATCAATATGTACTGTGAAGAAGTACTTTAGCTCCGGGTTTGGCTCGATCCACTTTCTTTTGGACAAAGTCAGCTATTAACTAAAGGGAAGTATTTTCGGATGGAAATGAAAATGTTATATTACAGGGCCTTGGACTCCAAACCCAGGACTCGAACCCACTCTCGGCTGTGATTCCACATCGACCTATCCGATGGTCCGGGGCATTCTCCTGCACCGATTGCGGTTCGGCCTGTACGTCTAGCACAGGCCGCGCCGGCATGCCGCTTTGGCTGGACTTCTGCTTCCCGGATGACCAGCGTTGTGGCAATCCGCCTACCGCGACCTCCTCCGTCTGCGGTATTCCCCGCCTTGCTTTCTTCTTTCCCGAGCGAGGAGTCACGTGCAGCAACCAGTTTCACAGAAGGGGCCGGTTGATGGCCCAGCCCCGCCGCCACCTGTGACTTCTGTTCCCCTCGGGTCTGCCGCTTCTGCTCCTTGTTCTGGACATAAGCCTTCACCTGGCCCGATCCTGGTTCCCGCAACCCCCTCCGGTAAGGCCTAGGACGGCCACCTCACATATCCTGACTTTTCCCGATGGTGCGCTACCGCTAGCCTGATTTCATGCCAGTTTCCTCGTCCTTTCAATTCCGGGCATTTTGGTCCGGGTTCCTTTCAACTGATCCTCGGAGTCCGGATCGGCTGGCGGTTCCCCTCCCCTTTCCTTCTTTGCCACTAGATGGCATTGTCTCTATAGTTCCCTCCGCCGCCGCTTGGCTCCCTGTTCAAATTTTGGCGCTCTCTAGTTCCATTGGTAGTGCACACACCACTCTCCTACCCTGTTGTTTTCCGGTCCCGTTCTGACTCTACATCGTCTGAAGATCCTGTTCCGCCTACCCCGTTGCCTAACGTGCCCAATCCCAAACCTTGGGGATGTATTGGGTGTATGGGACAGCGGGTGCACTTTGACCCCCATCATGCTGTCTGAACCATAGGAAGTGTGATGGCCTTACCCTCCGCTGCGGTATCTGTGTCACCATCTCCCTGAAGAAATAGTGGTTGATTCGCGAGTGACTAAAAGAGTCTCGTATGCAAGCCGCTCAAGGAATCAGTTAGCTGCTGAACGATCCCGTTCTTCACCACCCCTCGGGCAACCCCTACTACGCATCCAGTGTCCTCACCGGCCGTTTCCACAACAGTCTCCTCCGCTCAAACAGCGTCAAGTTTCGTCCTCCGCTGCAGCCTGCATCAGACAAAGTGGTTGCCATCGCCGGACTGTCAGGAATTCGTTCCAAGTCCTCAGCATCTCTTAAATACTTCTGCCAAGACACCCGGTCTTGGCATCAAGACTGTGCATCCTTTCAAATCATCAGTGTAACCAACGGTTCCTCCCACCGTTCCCCGACCAACTTCTCATCCGCTTCCAATGGTTCCGCTACCCGATACCGTTCCGCCGTCAGTTCCGCCTTTGTCTAACGAAGCCTCGCCTCTTCCGCGCCTATCCGGGCAAGTCTCTCCAGACTCAACTCCACCTTCATTCAAACCACCTCTTGTTTCCTTCAGCGTCAGTGCACCGCGCGTCTCTCACCCGCGACCTGAATCTTTGTTCCGAAAAATGGAAAATGTGGATGCGAACATTAGATTTGTCCTCTCTGTTGCCGAGGCATTTTCAGCGGAACCTTCATCTCTCCGCGCCGAAAACACTTGAGTTGTGTACAGTACGCGCTGCTGCCGATTCCGCTGCGGCTTTGCAAAATGACAACTCGAACGTTACCCTAGCCGATGAGCTTGAGCATCTGCAAGAATGCCACCGGGCTCTATTACGCCTATTGAAAAGCAAAATGCCTTGTGTTTCACCCATTCTTACTTCACCGCCTTGGCGAGCTTTTTATTGTTCGCGTTCCCGTCTTCATTCCCCACGATCCCATCCACCTTCATCTCCTGCCGTACTGGCCAGCCCAACTATGGCGTTACCATCCCCGTTTCGTGACCCGTCTGCCACAGCCTGTCGTTCGTTTACCCCACCTGCCCAGCCTGGAATTTGGGTTTTCACCGGTTGTGACGGCTTCCAGCAATGATTGTCCGTTGGTCTCTGCTTGGTCGAGGGTAGTCTCCGGATGCCAACAACTATCCACTTACCATACATGGAAATTTGACAACGCTTCTTCCTTCATCCTAGTCTTTCAGGGCATCACACAACATTCCAATGTCTCAACGAGAATCTGGTGTGCTCCCCTCTGCTGACAAAGGACTAAGGGCGTAAGCACTTGGCTTTCGGGTCCTCCTTTAGGGCCCAGTGGTAACTTTTCATCCTTCAAAAAACATAATCTACTATTCCAATTCCTTCTGTGAGGAGCCCTTCTTCATTGTCCCATGTGTGTTCCCCTACCACGGTTTTTCGCAGGAGAAGAGGAACTGCGGAGGAGGAACAACAACTCGTGTGGGCTTTCCTGCACAACTCTAATGTAATACCACCCTCTCTACGACAAGACCTGATTTTCGCCATTCTGCTTCCCGTCTACTCTGCTCCGCTCTGGATTTTTACTTCCCGCACCAAGGTAAGGACCGTTAGTCACTAGTATCCCGATCTGCTTTACAAATGCCTCCTCTGATTCCGCTTCATGGGACTGTGGATTCTTCACCAGGACATGTTCCGCAGTGTCGCTGGCTCGTAACGCGGGTCTCCTGATCCTTGCCCACCACCAATTGATGAAGTATGCTAATGAGAAAACAGGTAATGTATATTTTCGTGGCTATAAAAAGACTAAAATACCAGGGTCTGCACCTGGTTGATTTTAGTTTTTATTGCCCATACAAAAATATGCATTACCTTTGCCCACCCTAGCCTCCTCTCTGATGGACCAAGGTTCATGGGGGGAAGGAAGAAAGATGCTGCGTTCCGCTTACATAGAGGGACCTAGTTCTGGTCATCTGCAGTGAGGGAGGTTACGAGCCCGGTAGGGAAGACAACTTTCAAGCTAGGGAATAAGAGCTCCAAAGGGGGAAACTGCTAATGAGAAAACAGGTAATATATGTTTTCGTACAGGCAATAAAAACTAAAATCAACCAGACGCAGACCCGGGTATTTTAGTCTTTTTAGTTATCCTAAAATACTTGCCTTTAGTGTTAACTCACCCACCGTCCCCGGTGAACAGAATTGTTCTTAAAAATGATTTAGAATGGATGGCACTGCATACACGCCCCCAGGTGGTGAACTATGGAGGCTTCTTAAAGTGAAATTTGAGGTCTTTTGAGCATAATATAAACGATATCTAGCCATTAACTAAAGGTGTATGTTTAGTAAAAACTAATTTTATCTATAAAATAACGTGTATATCGAGGTCTATGTATTGTTGGTAGGTCAATTAGGTCCACATAAACTATGTGAAAATGGTGGGACTGCCAGAATCTTAACTGAAATCTTTTCTGAAATTTGTGAGATTAAAACTGCAATTCGCCTTATGCACGAGCTGGTGCAGTCTTCAGAAGTAGTGATATCATTCAACCAGGGAAGTTCGAAAGTTAACTGAAAATTAGAACATTGCTACTTGCGGTAGCAATCTTCAAGTTTTCATTTAATGTCCAAAGTATTATCTGGTGCCAGTAACTACTTTCAAAGGCCGACACTTTTTGCAAACCTTTCGGCTTCTCTTATACCAGTTTTGGGTGGATAGCACAACTGGGAATACAAGAGGTCACACGGTCTTATCGTCATCTCTATGTCCATAAATTTTCTCATAATTTTCACATTTGCCATTGCCCAATTAGCCGTTACATCAGCGCGTCCCCTCCCGAGCTTAATGTTGGAATTGCTCACTCAATCACATTTAGTCTCATCTACTTGGCCGATCGTTTACTCAGCATGTGTCTAGATTAACCAGCAAACGTGGTACATTACTAAAACAAACTTCTTTAAAAAAAAATTGCCTCGTTTCCAACTCTTGAAATGAAAGAATCGCAGTCTCACAGTGGGATTTGTTTTTTGTGAGCCGCCTCTTTGCAACAACAATGCACTCTTACAATTACTGTTGGATGACAATACAAACAATGGTTACAGCAATAATTTAGCATTTACCCGCTGCAAACCTCATTTTAGAAAAAGGCACTTCCCTGTCCTACTCATTACCTGTGTGCCAAAATTTACATAATGCAAACTTTCCCTAACGAGCTGTAGACGTGATTTCTACTGCATGGGGAATTCCACCAGTAGGCTGAAATCGGGTATAAGCTTGTTACAGTTACAAGACAGTTTGCTAGAGGCGGCCTTACCACTCTAGCGTGCGCTAGATGGGAAGCAAGGCATAACCGGCATAACGTACAAGTAATACATATGACGGTAAGACAGAAATGGATGAGGAGGTTGCTGACGAGTGTTCGGCAGGGGGGAAGGGTATTGTTGATTAAGTAGCAACAAACAAAATCTTTTGTCGCATCGTCTACACCTTGTAAAGCCTAATCCTGAAAATGTGCCAACAGGCCTAAGAATCTGTATTTATTCGTATATTTATGCTAATTGTGACAGTAATAATCCAAAAATGGAAGGACAGAGTGAAAGCTGCTGCTCTTAAAGCCTATTTCGTTACAGATGTTCCCCAGTGAAACACTTGACCCTGCCTGGTGAAATTTGATAACAGACCTGACAAAACAGCTTTTCTATACTACTCTACAAACAGCACAGGCGGTGCTAGGTTAAGGGAAATGGGAGTTAATTCAGACACTTGCTGTCCTGCCATGCCTTGGGATAAACGTTGTTTTGGATACGTAATTTCGTGGGAACCAGCTAAGCCAGCGTATATTCGACCTAGTGTTGCAAGCTATCTGTTAATTTAAATAATGCTGTCCTAGGATGCAGAATTTTGTGGGAACCAGTTAGATTGGCATAAAGACTTCTAGTTCGTTAATAAAAACTAGTTGGTCAACATATGCTAGTCTAGCTGACGCTAACATGAAGCAGTGCCGCTTAGTACTAAGCAGTTTCATCCCCAATTGCGTGTTAATTCAGTGCGTTTCTGTGCTAACTAGCTACCACAGGAGCAAATGGCATCATGCAGCCAGCCTACCAAAATTGCAAGAAGGTTTTCTTTTTTCCTTCGAGCAAAATAAAAATTAATTACTGTGGTCATTTAAAAAAGAAAGTTGTTTCTCTGGCAGAAAATTTTTTTTTTATGCTGCGGGGTTTTTTGTGTGTGTGTACATATATA
>JAHWFP010030737.1:47680-91149 GCA_023313725.1 Lithobius niger
GGTAAAGGCAAACCATTTGTTAATTTCTTTACCTTGTCCACATATTTGGAAGCCACACCAAAATCAATGGAAAATACCCCTGATCAATTATAATTTCACTTCAGCATTTTAAAATCTGTTATTCTTGCAGGGAACACATTCACATTGTTGTCCACAGCTAGCTCTTACACCAGATTTGCAGATACATCTGCTCAGGTCTGTGTTAGTCACTAAAAACACCCAATGCTCCTTAGGAAGTTGGGACATAAGAGCAGACGACACATTGCATTTAGCACCTTGATTGGCTGTGGAGTTATACCATTTCCTGTTGCGCTTCCGGTGCATACTGTAAGCCCATTGTGACAATTTGTTTCCTGTACTGCCCACATATGGAGAAGCAAGCACCAACAGCTACCTCTTCGATGATGGAAGCCATTGTGTTAGGAGTCTCCGCTTAAATTGTTGCTGAGCTTCGAAATGAAAACTTAAAAGGCTTGTACAGAATGAATGGTTTAAGTGCGACTTCTGACAATTAATATTTAGTTGCCTCTTCCAAAATTGAAATAAAAATTAAACATTGTTTCTATTGCCGACGAGAAGATTTAGCATTTTGTTTAAATGCTAAATTAGAAATGCAATTTCCCACTTGAGAAATTGCCTAAATCCAGCCAGCTCCTTAACCCAAAGTACACAGGCGCGGTTGCGTTCTTCCCTCCTCGAAAGAGACTGCAGGGCGCAAACGGCCATCTTTTATCTTGGCCGAAGTTATCGTCGTGTTCGCATGCTCCTATTTCCCGCATCAATCGATTCCTTTCGTACAAAAGTCCGAGGCACCCCGAAGCCACCTTCCCAGGAGAGTCCTCGGCACTTCCCGTTGTTGTCGCTGCCGTCAACCTCTCGTCACCTCCTTCACAGACGTTATCTCCATACGGTCTTTCGCGCCGCGATCAACCGAGAAGATCCTCTCAATCGGCAGCATTAACCTATGACGAAAGCCACTCTTCTCCTGCATAAAACCTTTTGCTCACTCCGTTCTCCCAACACTTTGTCCAATGGATTCAGTGTCACCACCATTAACACATCGGCTATATCTCCTGTGCCTTGTCCTTAGCTAAAGCAGCTAATTCTCCTGATCTGAACCAGCTTCAATCTGAGCTTCAGAAAACTAAAGCCACCTATTCCAAGCTGCAACGGAAAGGTAAACATCACAAAAAGGTCAAGAAAACCAAACGTGACAACAGTAACATTCCTTTGGATCTTTCATCCTGCTCATCTAAAGACGTACGAGATTAAAGCTGACTGCTAAATCCATATCCGATGAACCAAGGATGAGATTAACGAGCTCTTTGAAAGAGCTAAACGTAACGAAACAAATTATCAAGTCTCTCCTCAATCGTCGGTTAGCCGTTCGTATGTCGATTGACTGGATCGATGTACAACCTCACGCAAGCATCACTGTTTCTCTTCCTTTGTTTCGATTAAACAATGATGCCTATCCCCCATGCGGCAGTCTTTCCAAATTGATGAAAGCCCCTCCTGGTATTCCAATTTGCATTCGCATCTCAGCGATAGCCACCATGACAGCGACAGACACGATGACTCACGTCACGCACGTTTTGAGCTTACGTCTTCGTTTCGTCATGCTGACGACTCTTCCGGAATTCAATTATCTGAACTTTTTAAAACGGTCGAAGACATCGTACTGATTATTCCCTTTACAAACCTTCCGATGAAGCTCAACCCTAAAAAAACAGAGGATTAACAACCAGTTTCGGCTTACGTGAATGCACCAATAAACAAAAATTTGTCTTGGGACAAGCAACGACACTTCTCACCACTCTTTTGCATAACGGTGGTTTTCTACGTGGAAAAGGTGGGCCCTTCGAGCTAGACAAAGAACCTTCAGGTCAGTAGGTGACGGTTCTGCCCATCCCAAATACTTCAAAACCTAGCAGAAGCAAAGCTGGATTGTTTACGTGTATAATGGTTGGATACAGCAGTAAGGTTTCACGTGGACTAAACAGTACAGGAAAGTTTATTCGTGTTCCTCTGCTGTTTTGATTTCGGGGCAGTTAAACCTTGCCTTAAGCATTAAACAAGTTGGTTTTTGTTTTCTCATTCGTGCTACTTTGGTGCACCATGCAGTTTAGATTAGGTTGTTTTAATGTTTTGTACCTTTTTCAATTACGGATTGCACAATGCAGTATAAATCTAGTTCAGTTTGCACAATCCTTTAATCTTCAGTTGCCAAGCTAATCCCACCGACTACTACTTCGTACATTAAATGAAAACGTGACCATTGCTGCGGGTTGTAGCAATGGACAGGTTTTTCATTTCCTTTGCAGCCATTTTTGTTTTGATATCACTACTTTGATTGGCTGAAACTTAGCAGGTTCTTTCACCCTTGTGGGTTCTGTTTCAGATATTATAAGCCAACACTTTAAAGATGACGTGTTGCAAGTTAAAAGTTGATGTCATTAAGTTATCAATAGTTCACAAATTGTGCAGATGTGATACGGTACATCTACATCAGCACTACAGTGAACATTAGCCCTTACAAAAATCTTCTTAAGCAGAGCAGAAATCCAAAGAAGCGTCTTCACTACGGAGTTCTTGCAAATTACAGCCACAGAAAACTTAGTCGTATTCTGTAATGCTTGGAACTGTTAATTGTTCAGCTGAAGGGTCTAACAAATGTGACACTCACTACCATACTTCTTAATATGGTAATACTGAAGTAAAATTCTTGAAGCATCAGTTTATCTTTAAGCTTTGAAGCGGTAGTGTCATCCCCAGATTATCTTAATAGGGAAGCACTGCCGTCACCAGTCTTTAACAGCAAGCTTCAGTGTGAGATGCTTCGCTGCCTGTTCTCAATGGCAGCCATGGAATTGCAAGACAAATAAGAGCTTCATGCTTTTTGTCCATTGTCTCTTGTCCCAAGTTGGGCATAGCCATTACTCTTTCTGCTGGATTCCTCCACGAAGCGTTGGGTGTTGTGCGTACTGCCACTAACATGTCTAGATCTAGAATTACTAACAAACACGGCTGCTTGAACCAATATGTTCCTGTGGTCGGGCCACCATCTGTGTAATGGCTTTTTTGTGTCATGCTTTACAAGCACCTTCAGTTCAGCAGTTTAACGATAAACGGAAGCAATCTGTATGTTTCTGGGAGTGTTTATTGCCACTGACACTTGGCACCACAGAAAAGGTTATAAAATTGTGATTACGCCAACCACTTTTTCGTCAAGTTGCTACGAGCACTCGCTTTCCTCTTTCTATTGCAGCTATGGAATAGTTTGGCTTGCTTATCGTCCATCGAAACAAATGTGGTAATGTTGCAGTGCTCAAATGCTTGTTCTTTCAAGTAGTGAAACAAAGCAATTGAACACTGCAACATTGTTGTTTTGTTTCACCCATGGACATAAATGTGGCATAGTGGTCCTTTTCATAGCATTCGGTTTTGCACCTGTACTTTACATTTAATTTTAATTATCCTGTACACTGCAGCCATTGTTGACATGGAATTGGTCCCAGCTAAAAAAAAAAAAAATTCTGCAGAAAAACTTCAGCAGTTATTTCGCAACTTTCTCCAGATTTGAAAATAAAGTTTTTCAACCAAGAGGAACAAAAAAAAAATTCATTTTCGTAACTTCAGTAGTCATTTTAGCTACCATTTTAGTACCATGGAAATTTGGAGACATTTATTATTATGAACATACCAACATATAATCCAGCCTTTGTACCTACCCAATCACTAAGCGCAATTTGCATGTGCCAAGGTTTTGTATTTTGTGGATATGCACTAAAGTAATGCAAACTGTTGACGTGCTTTTAAACAACCTTATTAGTTCTACACACTAACAACCGCTTTTTTGTTCCATCCAAACGCGTTCACAATTTAATAAGTGATAGCAACATTTTTTTTTTTCAATACTCTGCAGCAGGGTTGGCAATTTCCAAAGAAAAACTAGTTTTGGACAGGGAGCTGTTTTAAGTTGGAAGCCTAACTGCTCATTAACAGTACTAGTAGTACTTAGTAATTATATTTGAAACGAAAATTCAAGTTAAGTCTAATGTGGTGAAACTACTAACATAGAAACTTTCATACAATATTCCCCCGGGAATGATTCAGCGTGACTTGGTGTTTGAAATTTTAGTTCTGTAAGACTACTTGCATGTTAAGTCCTAATCCATAACCCATATGGCAATTCACACAAAAAATTGTCAATAAAAAATCATTATGAGAATTTTCAGTATTTCAGTTATAATTTGTCAGTCATAATTTGTGTAACTCACAATACTTGACACTATTTAATTTTTAAAACTAATATAATTATATTTTACACGTTATGTACCTATTTTTGTGGGAATAACTGGGAAAAAGTAGTTTATCCCAGGGCGGTAAAACCTTGGTAAATACCATGCCAACCCTGCTCTACGGAAATTCTGCAGATTTTAGCTTGTCAGCCAATTAACATGCTTTGTAAAAAAAATACATTTGCCGTCCCCTCAGGTCGGACCTGCTGAAATTTGTTCCTTTTGCCTGCGAAATTCACATTACCTTCACATCCTTTAAGTATTTAAGTTGTTTGAATCCGGCCAGCCTAGTAACCCAGGTGTGCATGTGCACACTCCTCCTATTCAAAGAGCGTGCCACAAAAGCTCCGCTGCTTTTGTTCTCTCTCAATATGTCCAGAAGGTGACTCGAGGGGAGGGGATGAGGTAATGTATATTTTCTGAGGCAAAAGAAACAAATTTCAGCCGACCCATCCTAAGGGGCTGGCAAATTTATGTTTCTTATTGCCGCTACAAAATGTGTACTACCTATGAATTTTTGCATTTAAGTAGACCTCGTCAAATTGGTGGCGGGCACCTTCTTGGCCGGTAACCTAGGGTTCTAAAGCTGGCATCCCCTAGAGTAGTCCGGCAGCTACCACAAAAACCCAAACGAATAGTCTGCACAAAATGTTTTTGCGCACAGAGATGTTCTACAGTATGTCCGTACTCCAAAACGTAATGATGCCACCTTGGCACTCTTAGGAAATTCTAGATGGCGTCCAAAAATGGCGACATAAAACAGATTTTTGCTTCTAGCATCTAAACCGTTCATCGGATTGAAAATTAACCGGTTGCCAATTATGTTTAGAATAAAATTTCCTTCAAAAAAGGTTGTATTCATATTTTCGGTAAAATTAATCCTTCATGCCAAAATTCGATATTTTAAATTATTTTCGGCCGTTAACACGTTACATATACAATTCATGACTTTAAACAGCTGTAGTACCCGTTCTAATTCGAATAAATGGACGTGATTAGGCTTAGATGAAATTGAAGATGTATATTTTCCAACAAACTTATTTAAAGTGATTTATATTAATAAGCTACGGCAGTTTACATACGTTTGTAGCAGTGTGCTTTTCGCTCTATTTTACCACATGTTCTCTATTTAAACTGCTGCACCACCCGTTCTAATTCGGATAAATGGACGTGACTACGCTTAAATGAAAGATGAAGATGTATATTTTCCAACAAGGGCAATTAAAACGATTTATATTAATTCGGAGCTAAGCTACGGCAGTTTACATATGTTGTAGCACTGTGCTTTTCGCTCTATTTTACCACATATTCCATCCTTAAACTGCTGCACCACCCGTTCTAATTCGGATAAATGGACGTGATTACGCTTAGGTGAAGATGTATATTTTCCAACAGCGGGCAATTAAAACGATTTATATTAATTAGAAGCTAAGCTATGTAATGTTGAAAATCCAACAATCCTTGCAATCGCCGTTTAATGTGTGTAATAAAATGTAATTGGTTTATTATTACTATTTTTTTATTATTTATTTTTGAGTTGTTAAGTGTCGGTTTCATTTTGCGTGTGTACATTAAGTGGCAGCACTATAGCGTCAGCTTGAAAATCGCCACGAGGCGGCGCTGTGATCAGCACTGGAAGACCATGTGCGTGCGTTCCGTGTGTGATAAGACTGAGACTGTCAAAATGACTTCAAGGTTGTGAAACGTCGAAATTTTGGGTCCGTAAGTTTTGTCTCTTCTACCAAGAATGTAGAGCAGCATAATTTCGTCAAGTGCTTGGCAATAAGCACTCTCGTATTCCACCCAAAGCCATTTGACGGACACCAAATATGGTTGGACAACACGTAAGAAATGTCAATTACAAAATGTCAAATTGAATTCCCCGCCTGAACTTCGGCAGCAAGATGGCCTGGTTATTATTCTTCAACAGCTTTCTTCGTTCGTTATGGTCACGGCAATGAAGATTACCAGTACAAAAAATGGAACTGTTCACTCGTTTCTGCATGGAGTTGTTGCCACCGCTTTTGTCTATTGCCATTTCGTCGGTTCATGAGAACAGGGCCCATTCGTTGCACTGAACTTTGTTGTTTTCAACGCCGTTCGTCCGACGCCGACCGGTAGCGTGAGTAGAAAAAAAGTAAACTGTTGTTGATGGTGACTAGTGTTTGTCAGGGCTGAAATCTTAGGAAGGGACTAGAATTTCGTAATATATTGACTTTGCAATGCATGAAAATTACCACGTTTCCGACACGTTATTTAGCAGTGCCTTATTTAAAGAAGCTAGCTGTTTATTATTTATTGCTATAATTTTTGTTGGTTGTATGTAGCCTACTTATGGTAATAATGTGTGACATTTAGAAGGCCCAATATTTATTCTGGTAACAGAAGAAGTTAACCCGAGTTGAGACGAAAATTATATTTAATTCAGGGAAAAAGAGGAATTTAGCCTCTTGAGGATTTATTAATTCGTTATCGAATTTGAGCCGAATTAACGTTAACAGGTATTTGCCTGCAATTCTCTAAGTGGGAAGTTAATAGGAAGGGCCCTGTATTTCCACTTATGCTTAAGCCAAGTTACATTGCAACAAATTATGCAAATAATACAATGGTTGCCGGCCTACTCAGTAAAATGTTCTACCATAGCCTATAGTAGTGAATGCTATGAATTTGGTGCTCTTAAGGCATTTGTTGCGAATCATAAGCAAGTTGGTTGGAAGCCACGTCATAAGGCCATTGTTCAAGAGGAAGAGTTGCGGGTTGTTGGTCCTGAGTGGGCATTGTTTAGATTTATTGCGTGAACGAGCTGTTCAACAATGATATTACGAATGCATACGAGGATCATGTTGTATTGTTGATTTGTTCGAATAAAAGTTAGTTGACTACAAAAATCGTACCGAGGAGGACCTAATTTTTTAATCACTCACAAGTACCGTCTTAATTACTGAATCGGTCCCCGATGAAGCTCGTCCGAACGTAATCTAATTCTTGCCAAGGAACGTAAGTGTTTGAAGTAGAGTCAGTTGAGCGGTGCTAGAATCATATTTGTCATAAAAGTAATTTTGGGGCCAGGATTGTAAAACAGAAAAGTTGAAAATGTAGGCTTACATTAACGTTAGGCTTATGGGAAATTAATCTCAGAATTTACCAAGAGTCAAATTTAGTAACGCACATCCTTACATGCCTAAAACCGCACGACTTCTTAGCGTTAGAAGCAGTTACTTTTCAAGCCAAAAACTAGTGGAGCTTTTCTCCTGTAGCTATTTTCGACAGCATTAATTTATTTATATAGTGAAGATTCTATTTACACCATTAGGCCTAGAGCAAATGAGAACAGTGTGTGAATTTCAAGCAACTAAGGTGCTTACTGTACCACTTAGGTAGACAAATAATATTACTAACATAGGTTTATTGTTTAATTAGTGTTTATTTTGTTACACAAAGTTGTGAAGCGTGTTCTTGGAGCAAATTTTGAACCCGGGACCGTAATTCAATAACAACCGTAACTAGCCTAGGTGCTGGGTACGGGGGTGTTACAGTGGGGGCCAGTCCTGTTTTTAGGCTATATTCTTTAACTTTGGGGAGTAAATTGGCTGGATTTTAGGCCTATATATTTTGAAAATTCAAAATAAAAAGGATTTAGTCTGAAATACTTTAAAATATTTTGTTGTGTATGTGTGCAAAACCAGGAACTGACTTCTGTTAACCCATAACCGCCTGAAAGAACTTTCAGACCCCTTTTTTTAGAGTCCATGTGGTACTTGGATCCGTTCTCGGATTCGAACCGGCATTCTCGCGGTTTGAAGCTGACCACTGGGCTGTGACTGCCCGCTTTGCTCGGGGTCCCCCTCACAAAGCTCGCGCTGGGACTTAGTTTTTCACTGTTATACGTTGAAGGCGTACGTTCGTATCTAGGCGGTTATGGGTTAAGTGTGTTTTGGTAAAAAAAAAAAGTGGAAAAATGTAAAAATGGCTACTCCTCAAGGGTCTCCAAATGCAAATGTATTATTGCAAGGTATGCTGAATCTTCCCAATAACTCTACAACACCACAAGTAGTTAATCAGGGAGCAAATCCGCAATATGTTCCGTCACCTAATCAGGGGGTTCCACCAGTGGGGGGACAACCACAAGCTCAAGGAATTCAACTTAGTATTGCTGAATACATGAGGTTATTAACTATAGAGGCAAATATGCAAACAATGGCAGTAAATCAACCACAAGTAGGTGTTCAAATTGTTGGAGGAATACAACCACTTCCTGCAGCATGGATGCCAAAATTTCTGGTCGAACCTTTTGATGGGGATCCTGTGGGCCCAGGGCCGCGTGAATTTCTAATTGAAGCAGAACAATTGCAGGTGGGAAGGGGAATTCCTGAACAAATTCTCCTAAAGAACTGGGTACCAGTCCTGTTTTTAGGCTATATTCTTTAACTTTGGGGAGTAAATTGGCTGGATTTTAGGCCTATATATTTTGAAAATTCAAAATAAAAAGGATTTAGTTGGTTTAGGTTAGTTTATTTAGTTTAAATGGTATTTAGCTTTGACACCGCAAAGAACACGGGAAAGGTTTAAGGCAAGTTTGTTGGGTAGATTTCAAATAACGAACCACGATGAAGTAATTCTAGACAGAATTTCTTCACGAGTCCATAGGGAAGGTGAACAACTAGCCGATTACGTACACGCAATGTCGGAACTAATACAGCAATTATCATACAGTATGCAGGAGACTGAGCAAGTGCGTTTAGTAGCGAAAAACATGTCACCTATATTACGTCTTGTTCTGTGCCCTGAAGTATACAGGTCATTGCTGGAATTGGCAGCCAATGCGCGGAAAATGGAGTTACTATTGGTAAATTCAGGTACCTCAATCCAAGTTCAAACCAGTAGAGCTTCAGGTCAACCTCTGTTACAACCACAATCTCAAACTTTTAGTGGCGTTAGGCCAAAAGAGAACAATACTGCAAATAAAACGTGCTATAATTGTGGGTTAGTAGCCACATTTCTCTACAGTGCCCCACTCCTAAAAAGGTTAAAGGGAGTCAAAGAGTAAATGTAGTGAGTAATACAAGTACGTGTAACTCCGCCTCTTCGGGAAACCTGACGAGAGTTCCAAGCAAGGAGTTCGTGGGACTCCAGTCAGAAAACCTCCAGTAAATTTAGTAGTTGATAGGGAACCAACGCCCTCTAGGATGGCAACTGTACTAGTTAGAATGGGTACTAAAACTCTTATTGGGATTTGGGATGAAGCGGCCCCATACACCATCGTAGGTCCAGAAATGCTCGAAACCTTTACTAAGCTAGGTTGGAGGGTAAATAAATTAAACGATGAATTAGTGTCTTCCAATCTTACCCCTTTACCAGTTCATGGGTGGGTAACAGCCAGGTGAGATTTACCAGGAAAGTCAGTGGTGCATCCTGTAGTTATAGCCAAACATTTGGGGCACGAGTGTTTACTGGGTGGTGACATTAAGGCTCTCTTTGGTGCTATAGTGGATGGTAATACAGAAACATGGCACTGGAAGGATGTTCCAAATGTCAACTACCCGTTTTTCCAGGATGAGAAAAAGCAAAGCTAAGTAAATTTCATTACGAACCTAGACCCGGTGATTAGTGAAAAGCTGGCTTCTGCCTTGTTTCAGGAGGACCAAAAATCTCAGTTTGGGGAGATCTCAGAATTTCCGTCAGTTTTTGATACAAAACCTGGCCTGACTGATGTCCTGGAACACCATTTGGATACAGGGGATCATCAGCCTGTAGCATTGTCTCCATACTACTTCCTCCGTGAGAAACGTGAAGCTCTTGACATTATTCTGAAGGACATGTTGGAGCCTGGTCAAATTGTCCCTCATTCAGGTCCGTGGGCGGCACCAATCATGTTACGGAAGAAATCGAGTGGGGAATGGAGAATGGTGATTGACTACCGAAAATTGAACGAGATTTGTAAAAAAGACAAATATCCATTGAGTAGGATAGATGAGCTGTTAGACACATTGGGGCAACCTAAATACATAACAGTTCTCGATCTTAAATCTGGGTATTGGCAGGTGGGGCTAAGTGAGGCTTCCCAGGAAGAGGCTGCATTTATAACCCCCAGGGCTTGTTCAAACCAACTGTGATGATGATGGGAATGTGTAACAGTACTGCCACATTCTCGAGACTCATTAACCACATCTTCATGGATATGAGGAAGGACGGAGTTACACCATATCTTGATGATATTGTGATAGCTTCGACCGACTTTCAAACTCGCCTGAAAACGGTTCGGGAAGTACTGTCTAGGCTGCAAAAAGCTGACTTAACCGTTAGTGTTAAGAAAGTGCAGATATGTCTTCCGGAAACCACCGTCTTAGGCCATGTAGTTTCGGACTCGGGAATTCGTCCTGATCCGGCAAAGGTTGATGTAGTACTGAATTATCCCAGGCCTAGAACGACCAGGCATGTAAGGCAGTTCTTGGATCTTCCATCATGGTATAGAAGATTCTTAAAGGGGTACAGTCATGTAGCGGAACCATTAAATCGTCTTCTCGATAAAGGAGGTCCTCTAAAATGGTCCGAGGCTTACGAGGCAGCTTTTCAAAAACTGAAATAGCTGGAAACAAGTTCTCCGGTAATGGCAGCTCCAGACTTCTCTCTTCCATTCATGATTCAAACGGATGCAAGTGCTGTAGGCTTAGGCGAGGTGCTGGAGGTGCTGTTGCAAGAGAAAGAGGGTAAGCTCGTGACAATAATGTATGCGAGCAGGGCTCTGTCGAAACAGGAATGTTCGTATGCGGCAGTAGAACGTGAATGTTTGGCAATCGTCTGGGCGATCGAGAAAATGAGGCCTTACGTGGAATGTACCAAGTTCAAAGTGCTGTCCGACCAGAGATTGCTACAGTGGCTAAAATCGGTAAAAGATCCGACGGGACGGTGGGCGATGCGTCTCCAGCATTTTGACTTTTCAATGGTATATTACCCAGGAAAAGGAAATTTAGTTGCGGATGCATTGTCGCGTATACCGGAAATGACCGAATCGTCAGTGAATGCATTATTGCGAGCCGTAGAATCCCCTTCTTTCGAACAAATAGGTGAAGCACAGTTGCAAGATGCAACGCTTTGCTTGTTGATACAGTGTTTGAGTTCAGGAGAACAGCCTCCTCTAAACAAACTGGGAAGGAAAGTAATCTCCCTGTTGGCAGACAGTGAACTTAGAGATGGGATAGCATACAGGAAGTTTAAAACTCCTGATGGTATTACATCCTATTGTGCTATAGTTCCGAGGGTGTGGAGGAGTAGGGTGATCGAGCGTTTCATGACTCATTAGCGGGAGGTCATTTGGGAACAGCGAAGACTTTGGCGAAAATCAGAACAGTCTACACTTGGTTGGGCATAAGTAAGGACGTAGCAGAGTATGTATGTGCATGCCATCAATGTCAACTGCACAAATCTGAAAATGTCCTCCCTCGTGGCTTTATGATGTCGCCAAAGCATCTTCTTCGACCCGGTGATACTCTTGCTATTGATATCGCTGGCCCTACCCCAAAAGCAAAAAAGGAAACCAGTACATGCTGATAGTTGTAGACTATCTGACAAAATGGCCAGAACTGTTTGCGATAAAGAAAGCCACAGCGCAGGCAGTTGCAGTGTGTCTGGTTAAGGAAGTCTTTCCTAGGTATGGTGTCCCGCTGACCATCGTTTCTGACCATGGGAAGCAGCTTGTATCCCGCATTTTTAAAACGATGTGCAGCATGTTTGGTTTAAGGAGAAAAAACACAAGCTTTTACCATCCACAGCCAAACCTAGCGGAACAGACAATCAAAACGGTTAGAAGTATAACTTCCAATATCGTTGAGGGGCATAAAGAATGGGACAAAAATTTGCCGTATTTGGCCATGGCATTTCGCACCGCCACCTCAGAAAGCACAGGATTCTCACCTTCATTCTTGGCACTTGGCAGGGAAATGCGGCTACCCTGTGATCCTCAAGCTACTATTGCGGAAGAGAACCCATCGTCTAAAGTGAGTGAGTTACTGGGTACGGGGGTGTTACAGCTACGGCAGTTTAGAAAGTGGAACTTGTAATAAAATAGCGCAAAATGCACAGCGTACACTGTAGAAAAACTATCGTAGCTTAGCTCCTAATTGATATAAATCATTTTAATTATCCTTGTTGGAATTTGTCTAAGCTTAATCACGTCCATTTATCAGAATTAGAACAGGTGGTGCAGCAGTTTAAAGATGGAACTTGCACAACGCTACAAGGTAGGTAAACTAGTTCAGGACTCTTCACTTGGTGGTTGACCAGTGTGTACCGATTTTGCAGGTGGTTGGCCATAGTGCACTCAGGAAGAAATTTGGAGAGAGCTTCCTAGAGGTCAGGTAGATTGTTGACAGTGGGTTGATTGAAGAGTCGTAAGAGTCAATCAGATGTCTAAGGTGATTGGTTCATGATCTTCAAGTCTTTGATGAATGGTGACGAACTTCGTAAAATAAGGAATGGTGATGAACTTGGGCTGTTTGCCGTGACGTGCATGTCACATCACCGGGCTAATCCACTCAGACGGCCAAATATCCGCTATTCTCATTCGTCAGTGGCTAACTCGTGATGAAATCACGGCAAACAGCTGTGGCTTATGGTATAGATGAGTGGTCATTATGCTGGAAATACCTGCCGAGGTGGTGGGCTCCTTTCATCCAAGGTGTCCAAGTGTTATGACATATTTTGGGAGGCACCTCTCCCCTTCCCCCTGAATCCAAAGTGGTTGGAGGGGGGGTTTTGCTAGTGTTGTTTTTTTCAAGACCTTGAAAAGAATGATTGGGCGTTCAGTTTCTTGAGATGATGGAACAGGTTCATGGATTTGTTGTTTTGTTGTCAACGTAAATGTTTGGTCGAAAGGTGATATTGCGGATTTCCTTTCCCTGTTGAATTGACAGGGAACTTTCCTCGAAAGGAGAGAGATGATATCTTAGGCGAACGGTGTTGTCAAGATTGAAAACTTTGATGGTGTTTTTATTTTTTTTTTTTATTTTCGAGCGTGAAAGCCATAGGTGTATCCTTTGGCCTTTGCACGGCAGTTCAGTCAGGGAAGTTGGAGAGTGTGATTTTCAGTGCGAGGAAGGAGGTTAGGATGTAGGGGCTTGAACGTGGTGTCTTTGTCATATTGCCAGAAAGCGTAAGCCACGAATCTCTGGCGGATAGGCTGATGCCGCTGTAGCCCAGTCTCTTTAATAGTTCACGGGCCTTGGGTGATCGGATGATCCGGCGATCGATGGATGAGACTGTGACGACAGATTGTGGTAGAATGTGAAGAGTCATCCACGGTATGTAAGCCGGAACAAAGGACGCATTCGGTGATGCAATCTGCAGGCTCGTGCCAACTGGTGGGTTGAAATGACGAGGGTCATGTACGGCCCGGGATGACCTCTTGGAGGGGTGTTGCATCCTCGGTGAAACGTGGTAACGAGGCTTCTGAGAGGCCGACAAATGGAGATGAGTTTCCAGCCTGTTTCCGTTGTTGTGGATTCCAGCCAGAACGAGTGCAAGTTTTGCGTGAGTCGTGCAATAGTTGGGCTTTTTCGGCTTGCAGGCGTTGGATTTCAGCCTCTTGGACATCCGTCTGGTTGATAATTTTCGATATGAAGTCATGAACTGGAACTAGGTTGAGTTTTATTGTTTTGATTTGTTCTTGGATAGGTGTAGACCTTCTTTGATTGTTGATCATGAGTGCACCTCATTCGTGAAGGAAATTGCAGCCTCTGACGATGCCGTCGGGTTTTTGTTTGTCTAGGCGTATCGTTATCCAGACCAAAAAAACACCCGAGTTGGGTGAAGATCTTGTTGTCCGGAAATGGATGATTGTTGTTCTTCAATGACGTGGTTGATTTGAGCAGACTCCAAAGCTGGCTGAGCTGATACCCATTTCTGTGTTGGTTCGGCGGACGATGACAATGTTGGCGAAAGCATTGTGGTTTTAGACGATGGTCTTGATAAATCGCAATGAAGAGGGTTGCGCAGGTTCAACCTACAAGGTCGATGGTTTTGAGATTGGAGGCTGTGACTGCTGAAAGTTGTTAAGACTGGCATCGAAAGTTCTGTTAATCAGGACGGGGTGGTGGTGTCCGATGGCTGCCGTACTGATTCGATGATCGTCGCAAGGGTGGGCCCAATTGGAGTTGATAGCAAGGGCGACGGTCCTGAGGAGACTGAGTAGAGTGCAGAGTGACACGACGATGCACCGATAGTGGAGTTGACGGCATGAACAGGGAGCTGGAAGGTGTGGTTCTGGGAGTTCTTGGAGTTGTCGAACACCTTGCCGGGTCCTATCATGAACAACTGTAGTGTTTTAAAGTACGGTAAACATAAATAGAGACATTAGCTACAACTTCGGTAAGCATCTGCTCTTTCCCTTTCAAGCCGAAACACGAGAGTGTTAAACAAGTTGCTGTCGGTTGATTTGGTCATGAATTGCAAGATTGGGAAATTGCTGTGGGCGCTGAAGTATGTTGCGAATCTTGGTTTAGATTGAACTTCGCCATTGGAGGTTCTTAGCGAGTTACTCATGTCTCAGTTGAGGTTTGCTGTAGATATTAAGAATGTTGCCTCACGGCGGTTATGTATTATTGTTAGTTTTGCTTTTGTGTCGTTTGCTTTGTTGTGGATCGGGGTTTTGTACACCCATGCGTATTTTGTGGACTTGGAGATAAATAAATTGGCACTTGGGAATCAGCAGCCATGCTGTACATAATCTTTTATCCTTTTTATCGGCATTGTTGAGATGACGCAATTTTGGGTCATGAACAAGTCCTATCATGAACTGTAGTGTTTTAAGGTACAGTAAACATAAGTAGAGACATTAGCCAAAACTTCGGTAAGCATCTGCTCTTTCCCCTTCAAGCTATTTCGACAGGTATTGCAGCCACCACAGTGGGTGTGTTTACATAAAAATGATTTTTAGTTATTTTAACTAGCAAATTAAATCAACTCGTAGAAAAAGTGGCGTTTAAAACTCCTGGTTTTTATTACGACGTGGATCAAACACTTTACAAATTAGTCAACCGGTTTTTGACAGAAAAGCAACAATTCGTTTGAATTTACATGAAAATTCGGCAATAAGAACTACAATTAAGTTTACAAATTACAATTTCGATTAGAAAAAGTTTAGGTTGAGGCTTATGTTAACTCTCTGAATCCACTAATGCATCTTACGTTAGAAAAGCCAGTCAGTTGCAAAACGAAACGCACCTTAAATTTGTTAAGCAATCATCATAATTGAAACTACCTAGTTAAATTGGGATTCTACCATAGAAGAACTCTGCTTCTACAAAATAACTACTGGGTCTTGGCGACCTTAGCTTATTTAGAAAAACACTGAGTTTTCCATGAATAGAAAAAAAGCCAGTTTTTAGGAAGGGGACCTTAAACCCTTAAATTATGTTACTAGAAATGCCAATGGCTAAGCCAAACACAACGCACCTTTGAATGATTTTCCAAAAGAAACATTTTTAAAGTTAAACTAGTTTGACAACTTTCGGACTGGCGTCTCCATCCCGACCGTTGTAGTGGCCCTGGCTCTGAAGTCAGTGAGCTACGCTAAGGACTAAAGGCTGCAGTCTGGTTTTATAGTGAGGCAGGAGGTCTGTTTCCCTCCTCCTAATTTTATTATTATTTTATTTCAAAAATTCGGCCCACGTTTTTTTTTTGGACCAGAGCACCTTTGCAGGAGTACAAAAAGTGCCGAGTTACAGATTATACAAAAGGACAAAGGGAAATGAATTATGACACAGCAAAAACTACAAGTAATCACCGTACAGTACTGCATGCCAGGTACTGAAGGTGTACTCCTTGCACAGTGAAAATCTGGTCACTGCCTGTACTAGAAGGTTAGGAGAAGCCAACACCCGAACACGAGTTCCCCAAACAGCTTTTCTTCTGATAGCTCCAAAGGATGGGAGGTTATTCTCAACCATTAACCTACTTGCACTGTACCATGGTGGCCGGCCATGTAGCCGTCTAGCAGCATTGTTGCAAGTTTGTTCACAGAGGCCTTGTTTAGTCCATCCATAAGCCACTTGTGTAGAGGTTTGTTCAATGTGCCTTGAAAAGACGGTTTTTTACAAACCTATCACACAAACTTAGCCTTCAGGCCATTGCCAGCAACACACACCGTACGGCATTGCCTGCGCATGTCGGCATCATCTCGTAAGTCATCCGAGATGATGTGCCCAAGGTAGCGGTAGCTGCTCACAAGCTTCACCGACTTACCACTTAAGAAAACCTTTGGGGGAATAAAAGCTTTCCATTTCAGGCCTCTTGGTCTAAAGAAGATACAGTCTTGTCGGGGTTAAACAATAGGTCCAACTGCTGGACAACGTTTTCACTTACTGCCAGCAGTGCTTGAAGGGATTTAGCCGAAAGACAAATAATCGCCAAATCATCAGCGAAACAAATGTTGTTGATGCATGTGCCACCAACACCTTCGTTAACAAGCGCCTGGCTCAGAGACTCCATATAGACACCAAACAGGGCAGGGGATAACATTCCAACCTCCCTGTCCCACTCCATAGCACGGTCATTTCCTGAGTTGAATACCAGTTCCTAAGAGTCTTGATTGCCCACATTGGGACACCCCTGTCACACAGTTTTTTAAACAGAACGCCCCAGTTTACCCGATCATAGGCTTTACTGGCATCTAGGAAACAGATGTACACACCACTATCCTGGGCCCGGTAATGTCTTACAGTTTCCTTAAGTGCTCAGTACTATGCTTCGCCTTAAAACCAAACTGATGACAAGTTGTTTTTAAGAAGGGTTCCAGTCTGTTAAGTTTTTCAAGTACAGTTGACAGAACACTGGCTAAGGCAATAGGTCTATAGTTAGTACTATCAGTAAGATTACCAGTGTGGTTTTTGGGAACAGGAGTAATTGTAACGTTGGACAAGTCCTTGGCACCCACGAGTGTGTAACGCAAGCAGAGAATCCATTGGCAAGCAAATCATGGATTCCATCCCAAGCATAGCGAACATGCTCTCAGCTCAACTGCTCCGATCCACAGGCTTTACCAAGAGCAAGATTTTTGCAATTCTCTTTAACCTTCTTTGCAGAGAACTTCATAAACATTTCACCATTCTCCATCCGAAAATCCTGCACCCCAAGGTTACCCCCACCATTCAGTAACTTTTCAAATTTAGTAGCCCACAGGTCAGCAATATCCTGTTCGCTAGTTGCGTTATCAATGACACTGGCCACGCTGTGCTGCCAGTTTTGTTTTCTAAGCAGGGACCAGAAACCACGCCAGTCATTACGGAGAGCACTTTGAGCAAGACCATTGTTCCGATGTTGAGCTTCCTTCCTTTTGCAGCAACAGAGTGCTCTCCGAAACTCCTTCCGCGCAGCCACCATATCAGTGTATGCATCTCCGCTCCTCTGTCTTCCACTACTTTTCCAGGCACTAAAGGCTCTTTGGGATTTCTGGTAGGCCTCCTTAACACACCCATTCCACCCAGGAACACTTTTACGGCGGTGGCTGTTGTCCTTATGGAATTTATTATACGGACATGGCACCTCACGACTAGCATTCTGTAGACACTCGATAGTGCACTTAAAGAACACCTCAATCGCCTTCTTGTGTTGGGGGTTACTACAATCGTTGTTGCTGCAGTCAGTCACCTCTCTTGGAACTGTAATGTTCTTGAGGTATCTCCGCGTGACCTGGGTATAGTACTGTATACTACTAGGAGTAAGAAAAGCAGCCTGTCCCACATTGCGTTTAGAATCTTCATTAACAGTTGGCCTAGTAGAAGCAAGCCCCTGTAAGTCCATTTTAATACTCAGTGGAATGTGGTTAGAAAAACAAACGTCATACTGGATCTCACAGCCTGTCACGATATCTGCAGCAGCTCCAGTCCCAACAACATGGTCAAGCCAAGAAGTTGAGCCAGAGCTATCACTGACAAATGTGAAAGACTCATGCGGCCCTGTAGAGAGCGATTACATGGAAGCTGAAGGCTCTTGAGAACAATAGGAGAGGGCTGGCCGAACTGTCACTCAAACTAGGTAGAGTGAAAGTGTGGACATCCAAGAGTAGGAAGCCCTGTTCATTGGTTAGGGAATTCGTAGAAATTAAATACTACATCCTGATATGTTTAGAACCGGTCGGCATGTACAGCAGTGCATGAAGCTTGACATTGCAGGTGGAAATCTGTGGCCAGCACAGTTAACTCAATGGAAAGGCAACAGTTTTTATTTTAAAAATAAAACTGACTGTTGTAAATGAATATTGCAAAATTAATAGAAGGATGGTTTTGAAGTAAAGCCTTGGTCTATGGATGGGTCACTACTGATCAGATTTTATGGAGATTTCCGAAATAAAACAAGATACACAAAACGTCTGGTAAAATTCGAAGATATAAAATTAACTTGCCGGGTGCAGTAGGGTTTATAAGAATAAGTTACGTAAAGTTTTTATTGCTTTATAGCAATAGGTAAAAGATTAAATAATCCAGTTTCATGAAATGCTAAATCGCATTTAGTTTTCACGTAGTTATTCGCAGCCGCAAATAAACAAAGTCAATGATTTTATGGTGAACTGAAACCGTTATCGCAGTTTAGAATAAAAATGTTGAGTATCAAAAGTACATGTATGTATCGAATACAATGTACTTACAATGTGCTCAAGTACTTAAATATACTTAAAATGTGCGGAAATGCAGAGATAGCATTTGGATACCTGGTTTAAGTGATTTGTTCCCCTAGAACAAACACTAAACTGGACGGCTTTATGCCTAAAGAAAACGAAAGCATTTACAGCCAAATACAAGTGAAAATCGAAAATGGCGACTGGAGAGTTGCGTGCGGTGACAGAAAGTTTGAGACATTTTTCTTTCACAAAAAAAGATTGAAGTTGAATTTCTGCATTCTGCTTGCGCAGGATTGAAGGTAGGGTTTAGGGCTACTAAGGCAAAGAAACTGCTGTCGTTTAAGTCCATTTTCGGCGGAGCTACAGGTGAAGGAGTGAATCTAGTTTTGGAAATAGGCCTACTTGGCCATATAAAAAAATATTTAAAAAAAAGCTAAAAATGGTTTGTTTTGCTGGAAAAGTACAATACCTGTCAATTTTTGCATTATTGTCTCAATGATGGTGCTGGATGCTTGAGATTTGAATGGCCTCCTCAATGACCCAACCACGCATGCGCCTCCCGAAAGAGTGGCGGCCGCGAGAGCTCGTCATGTCTTTGTCTCTCGACTGTGTGAAAAGGTGACTCAGGAGGGGAGGCAGGGTGGGGCCTAAGGTATTGTACTTTTCCAGCACAAGAAACCATTTTTAGCCAGCCGGCAAAATGTTCTTGCTTTATGCTGTAAAAGTCCAATACATGTCAATTTTTGTATTGACAGGTCGACCTCGTCAAATTAGGCGGCGGGGCACCTTTTGAGCGAGTTCCCTGAGGTTCTGAGGTGGCGTCACTCTGATGGACTTCTCGTGTGTGCACTAGAGGGGAGGACACGAGAAGTGGTTCCCATTGGGGTTTTTTTTAAATGGGAAATGAAGTGAGTGTCAACAGGGTCCTTGGTCTTCGTTGGGGACGTGTTGATTGGAGGATCCATGATGCTACGATTCACCGTTCTGGGACTTGGGTACTCATCACCGGATGAGCATCGGATTGGAGCACAGATTTGAAGGATTGATTCATAGGATTGGAGAACTTCAAATGGGTGTGATGGAAAGGTTGGTCACAAAGAAGGAACACGTGGAAGGGGGGGGGAGTTGAGATTTCCACCCTTAGTTTTTGTTTACGTTGGCCGCAATGGAATGCAGAACGATTCCCTTAGATGTTTGTTTGTTTTTTATAAAAAGCAAGACCAAAAGGTAAACCGGCCAAGAGGTTGGTTCACCTTGAACTCTCTACTTGTGAGTAAGAGAGGGGAGTAGAAGGAGAGCTGGAAGGTTAGAGATATGGATTGATTGAAAATTCCTGAAGGAAGGTCAAAATATCAGATGGGGGATTCGAATGAATCCCCTCTTTTTGTTTTTTTGGTCGGCCTTGGACGAGAGATTCTAGTGAAAGGTGGGAGGGGGGTGGGAGCGTATGCCCATGCAGTAGTTTCTGGCTTTTGACCTGCATAAGTTGCATGGAATGTCGGTGGTGGGAACGTTGATAGTTCCGTCATATCAGGGTGGAGCAGACGTGATTGTTGAGAGTTGTCAAATTGCCAAAGTGAATAAGTTTGGAGGTTGTGGGAGCTGGAGGTTGCTTTCAATGCTTTCCAAGCTTCCGTGATGTGGGCTTTTTCTTGTAAATACGAGTCATCCCTTTGTTGAAGGGACAACTGATCGTGCCTGTCCAGGTGATTATCGATGTATTCAAGGGGCCTCGAGGGGAAGGAGGGTGAGTTCTTCAGGTGTTGGTTTCTTCGTTCTCACCATGGTGGTACAAGATGAGAAGAAAATTTCGAGGTGGAAGAGCGCTAAGTAGTGGTAGAGAGAATAGCAACAACAGAGCGTTACGCGGTGCTAGGAGGCGGGAAACGGAGTTCTAGGCCGGACGTGAAAGGCGGAAAGGGAAAACGAAGGGGCGGTGGAGCTGCTGGGCAGGGACAGTTGATCTAATTTTAGGGGAAAGAGCCGACCTCAGGCGCGAAGCAGGCGGAGAGGCGGTCATGCCGAGGCTAGTCCGGCGATTGAGGGATTGGCAATGTTCATCAGAGAATTCTCCCATGAGTTGGCATCTGAAGCGATGGCTAAAGAATAGGATTTCGTTGAAGGGCACGGGGGAAGGGATAATTGATGGAGTGTGGGATGCCGCAGGAGAGGACGGCCGTGGCCAGGATGGATTCCCAAACTCGTGTGAAGGGAGCTGGTGAAAGATCAGCCGATCAGAAGGAACTGACGAAAGAAGGCCGGAGGCGGTGGTGATGAAAGAGCGCAATTGCTTCATTTGGATGAGCAGAAGGCGAGAACTGATGTTACGGCGTGGAAAAAGACGGGACGATCTAGTGAGGCTGAAGAGGGAGTCACTGGCCGAAGCGGAATGCATGTTGCGGAGAGCACAAGGGGCTACAATGGCCAAAATGATGGTTGAGGACCTTTGGAAGACAGCGAAGGGAGTAGAGACAGTTCCTTCACCCTTCTTTTCCCTTTTATTTTTCCCCTTTGGATGATGCGAAAGGCCGTTGGAGGCAATGGTGGCTACCCGAGGATGGAAAACGATGCCTAGAGGAGGGGGGGGGGGAATCCCGAAGGGGTGCCGTCTGAAGGGAGGACCGGAAGGCGGGCGAAAGGGGAGACTAAGATGTGGGTGGTGAGACCCATCCGGAGGGGAACTGAAGGTGAGTCGCAGGTCCAGCGGAAACTTCGGCTGGATGCGGTGATGGCTTCCCGTTGACGAGTGAAAGGGAAAGAGGCGATCCGGCTGTAAAAGTGAAGAAGAAATGACTGAATGAGTCCGAATAACGAAGGGTGAGTTATTTAGGGAATGTGGTGGAAGATTTTACCGAAGGCCGAGAAACCTTCAAGAGCTTGCCAAAGGACCGGTAAGGGCACGGGAGGTTAGAAACGAAGTCGTTGAATCTTGCGAAAGGACGAGCACAAGAGAGACGATTAGTGGACTGACCGTAGAGGTACGGATGTCATCCAATCCGGTGGAAAAATCACGAAGGGACAACCGAAGGGTCGCAAATTTCTTGGAACCTGGGTAACCCTGAGAGACACTGGAAAGGAGTCCAGGGTGGTCCAGTTTGGCAGCGTAGAAGAGCGACCGAAAGGCTAGGGTGAACACTGCTAGTCGGAACGGAAGGTGTAACGATCCCGGCAGACATGGGAAGGGGGCTGTGTTGGTTTTCGACGTCCAACGAAGGGCCATCTTCGAGATAAAGAGGGGGGGGACGACCGAAAGGCCAGATTTAACCAGCACAAACGGAGGGTAGAATGACCCCGGGAGACACGGGAAGGGAGCCACGTTGTCTTCAGGCCCAATGACAGACGACCGAAAGGCAAAGGGATTACTGCCAGACGGAAAGGAAAGTGAGATGGTCCTGGGAGATCTGGAAGAGGCCACGGTAATTAGTAGACCCATGGGAGCTATCTTCGAGAGACGAAGGGATGCAGACGTCCGAAAGGAAAAACTATAACCGTAACGGAAGGTGGGACGATCCCGGGAGACACGGGAGGGGAGGGGGGGGGGCCACGATGATATCCAATCCAACGAAGGGCCAACTCCGAGAAAGCAGCGACTGAAAGGCCTAGGTGAAGCACTACCAGCCAGAACAGAAGGTGGAACGATCCCGGGAGACACGGGAGGGGAGCCACGGTGTTTTCTGATCCAACGAAGGGTCATCATCAGGAAAACGAAGGAGAACGCCGAAGGCTTGGGTGAGAAAATTCCAGTCGGAATGGAAGGTGGAACGATCCAGGGAGGCACGGGAAGGGAGCCACGATGTTTGTCAATCCAGTGAAGGGCCATCTTCGAGGAAGCGAAGGAGGAGACGACCGAAGGCTTGGGTGAAGCGATGCAAGCGGGAGCGGCAAGTGGGACGATCCCGGGAAACACGGGAAGGGAGCCACCATGTACACAAGACGAACGAAATGGCCACCATCATCGGAGAAGTGAAGGAGACGACCGCACGGCATGGGATAACTACTACCAGCCAGAACGGAAGGTGGGACGAACCCGGGAGAGCATGGGAAGGGAGGCCGAAGTTTTACAGACGAAGGCGAAGAACCAACAGAACGAGCTGCCGCACAAGACGGTAGCTTGAGACAAAGAGGTGACGAGCCCTCGTAGCCGCCACTCTTATAGGGAGGACCACGCATGCGCTACGTGGTTGGGTCACTGAGGAGGCCATTCAAATCTCAAGCATCCAACAGCATCATTGAGACAATAATGCAAAAATTGACAGGTATTGGACTTTTACAGCATAAAGAAAGGTTCTTTGCTGATGAATGATGCGAATCCCTCAAGTTTTGTTTATTTTTAGAGTGGAGGTCTCCTCTCCAATCAGTATTCTGGCAAACTGGCTTTACACTTGGCGGCCTTTCCCTGGTTGAATGATATCACTACCTTCAAATGTTGGCCCTTTTCAGAAACTTGACGGCTTCTCTTATACCAGTTTTGGTTTTGGGTGGATATCATAATTTTCATAGGACTGTGAATGTACAAAAGGAAACACGATTTTATCTACCTTTCTTCTAGAGGAATTTTATGTCTATAAATATTCACATTCATCATTTTAACATTTGTAATTGCCTAATTAGCCGTTACGTCAGGCACCTTGACATAGTTTGGTTTATTGTATGGCCATGCTTCAGCTGCTTAATCTTAAAGATTGACACAATTACGTACAATTTACTTTTGTTTAACGGAAATTACTCACATTCACAGTCAACGCAACTACCAATGGTTCATGTAAATGTTAATTACAGGTGAATTTTCAGTGGCTGATATGTACCACCTTCTTCAGGCCAAGCATCGAAAACTTGCACGCAACTGTACTAACGTTCACACATTTGAATTCGGTGCACAACCTCAAGGGGACTTGCTCAAGTTCTAGCTTTGGCAGCTCATGGTGCTGCCCTCTTCCTGTGGTGTAGTAACTACAGATAGTAACTGTGCTTCAAGTTGGTCAGTTGGTATACCAGACAAGGTGTAGTGAACTGCATGATTTTGGGATAGGAAGGCTCCTGTTCATTTAACAGAGGGATTTTATTCTTGTGGCAGTGTGAAATCGACAGGGGCTAAAGTGCTCACAGGTGATTTTCATTACAGGAGTTTGAATGCAGTAACACTCGGGTGTTTTCTAACACTCGGATATTTTCTCAGTCAATGGTGTGCTCGGTTTTTACTTTTGCACTGTAATGGTGCGCTTTTTAATTTCTAATTTGGCTGTTGCTTGAAGATGTTTGAAGATCCTTTTGCTAACTGTTACATGAAACGTTTGATGTTGCGTTACTGTGAATGCGAGTAATCGCATGCCTAAATTTGTTCAATCCCATTTTTGAGCACACTGGTTAACAAACGCTGATGTTCATTCGATTCGCTCACTCAATCAGCACATCACCCTTCAGTTGCTCTTCCCGAGTTTAAAGTTAATCTACACAATGAAGCTGGAATTGCTCACTATCACAATTAATATCAACTTGGCGCATTACCAAAACGTACTTCTTAAAAAAAATTACTTCTTTTCCTACTAGATTGGACCCAGTGCTCATGATCTAAATTTGTTTACAACTCTTCTTGCAATGAAAGACTCCCAGTCGCTTAGTGAGGTTTGTTGTTTTTGTGAGGACCTCATTGCAACAACAGTGTATTCTTACAATTTAGTAATGAAACGTTGTGCATTAAGCATTAACTGTTGGATGACAATACAAACAATGGTTAAAACAATAATTTTGCATTTATGTGCCACTTCAGGGCCACGTGCTTCTAGCTGCAACCACCATGTTAGAAAAAGCTCAAAATACCAGGTACAGCTGGTTGATTTTGGTTTCTATTGCCTTTATGAAAATATTTATTACCTAATATTTAGCATTCTCCTTCTCTTTATGCTGTGCAATCTAGAGATTAAAGAACTGTGTTCGGCGTCGCTACCCAATGCGCATGCGCAGCCACCAGTGGCGACACAGTGGCGACACAGAGGGGAGGAGGGTGGGATATAGGTAAAGAATATTTTCATGAAGGCAATAGAAACCACAATCGACCAGCTGTACCTGGTATTTTAGGCTTTCTATGCGCCATGAAAATATCCATTACCTAATATTTAGCATTCCACTGACCGCGTCAAAGGCGATGGGCACTACTTGATGGAGCCCCCTAGGGTAGCGCGCCGGTCCCCCAGAAAGACATGTCTTCGCAAATGATCGGGAAGAAGATAGTCGACAATCGTATTGCTTAAGGGGGAGTTAAAGTTCCCGCTTAGCAGCCACGAAGGGACCGATGCGGTACAATCCATCTGCTTGGGCCGACATATCTCTTGGGTAGTGAGATGTGAACACAGTCGAGTATTTCCATGACGCTTCTTTCATAATGTTGGTTATGGGTACATTCCTGTGATGGGCCCAGGAGGTCGAGATCGCCCGAAGTTCATGGGCAGTGACCCTAATTCCTTGGTCGGCACAATTTATGTCGAGAGCCTTGTAGGCGTCCACGATGGCAGTTTTGATCCAGGTGCGACCATGTGTGCTTATCTTACCCCGGTCGGAGATGCAAAGGGAATGAAGAGTTGGGAGCGACTGTGTCGAAGCGGCTTGGACATCTTCAAAAAGTAGCGGATAGCGCAAACAGGGCAAAGAGCTCTTTCAGGCTCGTCGCCGGTGATAGGTGACAAGAGCCGGTATGTAGAAAGGGTAGTCCGGTCTCTGGGTTTCTGAGTTTTGGCTCGGAATGATGCTTGTGGGGTTAAGAGTGATTGTGGAGCAATCCTTATGGAAAAGGCAATCGGTGGCGGTCGCCGACAGGGCTTGCACCACGCTACAACAGAGACATGCAGCTAGAGTGACCAGTAAGACCGTCTTCCGGGAGAGGTGGCTCAGGCGACAAGAAGCCAGGTGTTCGTATGGAGCGGTTAAAAGCGAGTTGAGGACTATGGAGAGGTCCCAAGCTGGAAAGACGCGACGAACCACCGGTCGTTCCAGTTTGAATGACTTCGTCCAACAGCTCAGGGTGTTCGGCAGTTCGGACAGCCATATTCAAGGCGGATCGGTAGATAAGGATGGTGGAACCACGTAGTCCTTCCTTGACCAGATCCGTTTGGAAATGCAGAAGCTGTGCTAGAGACAGGAGGAATGGATTAACCTGACGTGGCATACACCAACGAAGCCATCGTAGCCAGTGGCTGTCGTAGATTTTTTTAGTAGACAAACCGCACTGCCTTGGAAGCGATGCGTGAGGCCTGCCATGGAGGATGCCTGTACTTGCCTCGAATAATCGCATGATAGCAGCCACGCGTGTAGCTGAATAGTCCAAGGCCTGGGGTGAAGCACGGTCCCCCGACATTGAGACAGCATATCCGGTACATCTGGAAGGCGTCGCGGGGAGTCCTGGCTGAGTAGGAGGGGAAGCGGGCGACGGCCAGTTGGGTGCTACTAGGATGAAGAGGCCTGGAGACTCGGCGATCTTGCGTAGCACCAAGGAAAGCAACTCGGGCGGAGGAAACAGGTAACCGAAGAGGTGACTCGGATCCAGTGTCGAGGCATCTACTGCGCATGCCCGGTCGTCTGGAACTGGGCTAACAAAGTGGGGAAGTTTGTCAAAGAGGTCGGTACGGTTGTCCCCAGGTGAGGAAGAGACACGTGGAGATGGATGTTTTGAGGGACCCCATTCGCCTGTCGCCATTTGAGGGGAGTCTGCAATTACGTTGCGGCTGCTCGGAAGATGAAGTGGCAGCAGGGTCGTAAATGAATGCACAGGCTGAAAACGTAGAGGTCACTTGAAGGAGAGACTGGGATCTTGTGCCCCCGCCATTCCAGAGGTAGGAGACTGCCGTGGTGTTGTCGATGTGTACTTCTACTACTTTCCCGACGAGCAGGGGTTAGAAATATACCAGACCGAGAAGAACAGCTCGTAGTTCGAGAACATTGATGTGGTCGGTGGTACCAGTCGACCAGGTGCCTGCTACCATGTGGTCGCCAATATGGACTCCCCAGCCTTGGAGAGAGGCGTCGGAGAACAGATGGGCGTCAGGCAGTGGTTTGTGGAGGGGAACCGCTTGCGTGATGAAATGTAGGTCCATCCAATGGAGGAGGATGGAGAGTGGAAAGTTTTCCGAGCGTGGTCGCTGTTTGGTAACGGCGGGTGATCGGGTGAGCCATTCGTTAATACGAAAATGATGGAAGGGCCTGACTAGCCACCTGCCGTACGGAACGAGCAAGGCCATGGAGTGCAACGAGCCGATGAGGGAGTTGAGTTGTGTCAGGGAAACCGGAGGAAGCGACGGATTTTCTGGAAAAGTGACGAAATCTTGACTGGTGAGGGCATGACGACCGCTTGAGACAGATGGAAGGCAACCCCGAGGAACACGAAGTTTTGTGACAGTGTCAAATTGGACGTGGGGAAGTTTATGCCGAAACCTAATCGGTGTAGCAGATGTAAATGTAGACAGTCCTGATGAGGTAAGATCCAGTCGTCTAAATAAGCATCGGCGCGCACTTCGTGTTGATGAAGGAAGGCTAACACCGTCTTTACACACGTGTAAAGACCCTTGGTGCAGCGTGTAAACCAAACGGAAGGCAGGTGAACTCGTAGATTGTCCCGTTGTAAAGAAAGCGGAAGAGCTGTCGATCGGAATGAGAAGATAGGCGTCTGCCAGGTCCATGGAGACTGCCCAGTCGCCCTGGATTCCATGGTCGCCATCTGTAAATGAGGGTTTCTGATGAACCGGTTCTGTGGGCGTAGATTGAAAGTGAAACGAAGATTGGCCGTTTTTTTGGGCAACGAAAAATCAGGCTGTAAAACCCTGGCTGCTCCGGATTGGGTGCACCCTGAATAGCATGTTTCGCTAAGAGGAAGGATTCGGTGGCGTCGCTTCGAGCCACGGTGGGGATCGAAGAGGTGATTACTGGTTATTTGTTGCCAGGCCGGAAGGAAGAATCGGAGGCTGCTGCCGACGAGCACTGGCAATGGGTAAATGTCAACGAGAGGAGCGTGATCACTGACGCGGTCCGGGGAAAGCGTGGCGGCTACGGTGGTCTAGTCTTGAGCTCCGGCCATTGGGGCAACCGCGTCTGCGCCCCTGTCCCTTGTTCGGAAAGAGTGACCCAGCTCGTCGAGACGAGATGGGGTTGTAATCCAATCGTCTTTCGATTCGGTGGCGACCGAGGTTCCTACTGGTCGCTGTCGACGAGAACCCCAAGCCTTGTAAGGCTTCGGTTCGCTTGTGATGTCCAAATGAGAGGCTATCTTGGGGATGAGTCCCCTAAAAATGGGTGTTGGCTTCATGGACGGGTTGATTCCTAAGGACGTGCCGGGTGGAATCGTGTAAATTGGGGGCAAGCTATCCGAAACACCTGGCCGACTACTGAAGCTAGTTACTTGGTCTCGTCCTGGTGAAGGGTTCATGGAGAGCCGTTCGCACAATGCATTGGCTGCCCAGAGACCGAAGTGAAGGAGTTTGTCGCTGTCGCTTAAGACGGAAGTGGGAACCGCGGCTCGACAAGGTCGATACAAGGAGATACCGACGTCCATTTTAACATCCGTCGTAAGGAACTCCGACTGAAGGTAGGTGTCGAAGTTGCGAGGATTGGCCGTTGTGTCGCCGGTAGGACGAAAAAAAAAGGTTTCACGACCAGAACACGGAGGTGGTGGATCTTTATCCAGTTCCAACGGAGCACCGGTGCCTAAGATGAGTCCACCAGTGCGAAGTAGCGTAGTGAGCAACATCGTTAACTGACCGAGGACCGGGTTCTGTCGGGGAAGCTGGTCACGAAGACCGAAGCCAAGTCCGGTTGACAGGCCACGATTCTTGCAAGGTTCAGTCGCCTGAGGGGAAGGTTTATAAAGGAAGCAATCCGGAATAATATCCTCGACCACCTTGAGCAGGTCTGGTAGAGGAATCTCACAAGGGTCAGGATCGACCGGTTGGTCAAAATGAGCATGGCGGGCAGAGGCGTTCGAGTGGTCGTCTGGCTGGTGGAGTCGGTCGTCGTAGACCGAACCCGAGGCGTCCGAATCAGCCGAGGATTGCTGTCACCTGGACTTGAGGTGACAGTGAGCGAGGAGGCGGGTTCCGTTGTTGGGAGGGACTGGTGCTATCAGTAGTCGAAAGACGGATCTTCTTTGTTGTAGACTGTACCCAGGCATCTGTAAAGTGACTGGGGGTCGAGACAACTGGAGATGCTTGGCGTTTGCGGTTGAACAACAGTAATGCTGAGTCCGTGAGCTCATGCACTTTCTTGCTGAAGAGGGGCTCACCGCCGGTTCCTGACGGCAGCGAGCGAGAAGAAGTGGAACGACGAGACGACTGAGATGAAAGGGCGATAGGACCATCAAGGTGAGGGACTGGGCGCCTGTGCCTAGTGTGCCGGCACTTGAAGCTAGAGGCATGAATACAATTCTTTAGCTTGGAGGAGGTCCGCTTGAAGGGACCGGCGATCCTGAACTGAACCAGATTGGTCACACTGGATTGGCGGCGTTGAGGAAGTGTTATAGGTGGGACCCGAAACGACAGAAGGGTTGGAAAGAGAAGGTCCGATGGCAGGCACCGTAGGTGACAAGGAAACTACTTGAGGCGACCGTGAACCTGATTTGGCGACAACCGAAAAATCAGGGAGAGGTGGGTCATCGGAGAAGACGATCGCCGGGGAAGAAGAGAACCTAGTTCTGGGAAGTGGGTCCTGAGGAGTGCCCTTAGCTCAAGGCATAGGGCAACCAAGGTGGAAGATGTTTGTCCTGAAGGGTGCAGACTCAAGTCCTAACAGGTCGGAGGCTAGAGTAGGAAAGATGAAGAACCGACCTTCGTCCAAGTTTACATAACGGAGGATGCGCATGCACAGTGGGTAGCGACGCCGGACACAGTTCTTAATCTCAGATTGCTAAATATTAGGTAATGGTTATTTTCATGGCACATAGAAAGGCACTTCCCTGTCTGCCAAAATTTAAGATTTGTGAAGGATGTGGATCGTGGGATAATCATAATAGGCACTTGATTATTACAGTAACTTCAGCAATCTATTTATTAGTTTCCCGGGCCTGGGTATAGTCATAAGACTTGCCCACGTTTTACCCAGTAAAACCGATAGTTATTACACTCCATTTCAGGCTCATAAAAACTATACAACAATGAAAGCTTACCAATAACAGCGATATGTTAACCATACGTAATAATAACGTTAATAGCCTTTCATTCCCCTCTTATAACGTATTGTAACTATGGGATAACATGAGCTACAGATTACTACAAATACGCAAACAAAACAATTTTCCTTTTGAGTGGTAAGCATGCAAAAAAAATAGTCTCGCTGTTCAGAACCATCTACGAGAAGTAACAGATGGCGGCTAATACTAGTTAGACTTCTATCAATGCAAAGAAAATTGATCCTGCATTACTTCCATAAGTCGGGATCCGGTAATATTCTTGGTAAGTGGGTCGGCTGGCATTTGAGCACTTGGACAGAAATATAGTTGGATATTATTTTTATCAAGCTCATCACGAACGTAGTTTATTTTTCTTGTGTAATGCCTCGAATGGCTACTACCACCATTGATAAGCAAATCGATAGCCGACTGTGAGTCGGTATGCACTGGGATTGGGTAACTAAGCGCAATAGGCCATAACTCACTGAGTAAACCACAGAAGGGAACTAACTCCTTAGTGACATCACCAATTGCAGTTACCTCGGCTTCACAGGAGGAATGAGCCACTAGAGTCCGTGTTACTGGACCAGATCATGGGTGCAGTTCCAAGACGTATTACATAACCCAAAACACCTTTGCTAGCCTCCACAGAGTCCCAAGAAGCGTCCGAGAAAGTTTGCAAATTCGTGATGGAGTCGGACACAAAATGAATTTTCTTATTTAGCGTGCCCTTTAGAAAACGCCAAATTCTTTTTAAAGCTGTTAAAGGGGCAATTTTGGTGCTGTAGACCTTCTTGCGAGCTGGACTACGTTGTAGAGGATATCAGGACATGTTTGTATAGCTAGAAACATAAGGCATCCCAACAGCTCGAGGTAACTTGTTCGGTCAACTGAAACTGAAGCATCGCATTCGTTAAGAGGCTTTAATGTTGCTGAAACCGTCTTAACAGGATTAGCATTTTCAAGTCCGAAGTGTTTGAGTTTGGATTCTATATAGGAACTATTAGACAGTAATATGGCCAGGAGTATATTGAATTTCGAAGCCAACATATTTTTGTCCATGAACTTCTATAATTTCAAGGTGTTGACGAAGAGAAGACAAAAAAGATAGATACATCGGTTCTGTTTTAACACTGATGAGTTTATCGTCTACGAATAAACAAAGGATCAAGTCAAGATTTCCGGACCGTTGATAAAAGACACATGGGTCGTATTGTTATTGAGTGAGGCCTACTTTGTGTAATACGTCGCACACACACTGGTACCAGTTTCGGCCGGATTCTGAAAGTCCGTATAAGGACTTGTCTAGCAGGCACACTAACTCCATTCCATCCCTGGTGGTGACATAACCAGGTGGCTGGGAAAGGTAGACTGTGCGCGTGAGCCGGCCAAATAAGTAGGCAGTCACTGTATCTAAGTAGTGCAAGCGGTGATTTAGTTTAGCAGTCAAGGCTAAAACAAGGCGTACGGAAGATTTGCGAACTGTAGGTGAATAAGCGGTTAGGTAGTCAATCTTTGGCTTTTCAGCCCAAGCGGCGGCCACCAAACGTGCTTTGAGTTTCCGTAATGACCCGTCTGGATTCAGCTTCCTGGCGAAGACCCATTTCGACTTTATAACTTTAACATGTGGAGGGCGAGGTATGAGAGTCCAGACCTCGTGTGATACTAATGAGTAAAGTTCAGACTGCATGGCCATCTTCCACTGGACACTTTCAATTGAGGAAACGGCCTCGTCGTATGTACGTGGAGTTGGTGGTGAAGTAAGAGTATATATTTGATGCAGAAACTGAAGAGGCTCAATATCTGTGGGGTCAGAGTCATCATCAGAATCGAGTTGGTCGTCATGAAAGGTACAATGAGCTTGGCGTTGCTGAGCCCGACGTTGCATTACAAGTTTGGTGGTGCCTGGAGGCCTACCACGACCCCAATGTGGTCCATAAACAGGAAGTTGAGGATCAGGAGGGGTCAGGCGGTGGACCTGGTGGTTGATTGGGTGGAGGGTTGACCGGGTGACCAGGCCGAGCCCGGAGTCTCGGTGGGGAATCATTGTGATGGTCGGTATCCACTACGTAGTGAGATGGTGGAGGCTTGGATGGTGGGGGCTGAAGGAGGTGGCCACCACGAATGCTCTCATTAAAACGAACATCACGTGATACAATAACTTGCATGGATTCTATGTCCAATAGACGAAAGCCTATACTACGATTTGCATAACCTAAGAAAATCGTTGGTTTCGCAGTGGGACAGAATTTTGTGCGTTGGTGTAACGGTAAAATGCGGTAAGCCAGACAGCCAAAAGTATATAGATGCCTGCCTGATGAGGGATAACGTTCTGGAGCCCAGCGGCCCATAGGTGTTTGTTGGCATAACTCAATAATGGTTTGGACGGTAGGATATTGTGGAGGTAACAAGCTGTTTCCACAGCAAAGCGCCAAAAACGAATTGGTAAAGAACTGTGTTCTAAGAGTGTGGTCGCATGGCTGATGATACTCTGAAAACTACGTTCAATGATCGGATTCGTCTGTGGAGAAAATGGTGTCGAGAATAGATGTTTGATTCCACGAGCCGCTAAGAATGATTCGAAAGGTTGAGACCTCCATACAGGTTCATTGTCTGAGTGGATGGTTAATAAACGAGTAGAAGTTTCATTTTCTCTTTGGAGGATAAAGGTGTGTAAAGCTTGTAAAACTTGTGACTTCTCCTGGAGGAAGAATGGAAATACACGTCTGGAGTAGTCGTTAATGAAGAGGAGGAGGAATCGAGCTTCGAGGTGTGTTGGTGTTCGGATGGGTCCTGTCAGATCGACATGCACAAATTGTAGAATGCGACTAGATTTTATAGGCGCCGTTCTCAGGTAAGGTAACCTTTTGCTCTTACAAGTGATACAAGCTGTACAGGGGATCGCAGTCGCCTTTCCAAAATTAATACCTGTAAATAGGTTATGACGTTAAATCCTTTCCATGGTTTCATTGGAAGGATGACCCAAACGTTCGTGCCACAATTGCCATAATGGTAATTCGCAAGGTGATGTTGTCATGGTATGAGAAGCATATGTTCGGGGTGACGGCGTGACGACAGTACCAGTGAGACGGTAAACATCATTTTTCATTAAGGGTCCTTCCGCCAATAAACTCTTGTCTTTGTATAAACGAAAACATAAGTCGCCCTGGTGGATGTGGACACCCTTCCTATCCAACCTGGGTGTAGATATGAGATAAGCAGCGGCAACCTTAGAATAAAGCAAGTCTTCTAAACGTAGTATAGCATGCCCTGTATCTATACGTATAATACCCCTTTTGGTTGCAAGGATACTAGCGCCCTTCGAAGCCAAGAATATTTTAATTGAAACTGTAGTACAATCCATAAGCCAATCATCCCTACAGGTCACGTGTGATGTCGCTCCACTATCCAGGGCAAAATAGTTCTGAGCAGCCTGGAAATCTACATTCGGTTTGGAAATGATCAAAGCAAATTCCCTGCGTGCAGACATGGATTTCGGCATTTGCAGATTATGACGTTGTTGGTTCGTACTCGATAGACATAGGGTCTCTGGACGGTGGTAAGAGTCATCTTTGTCCTCGAGTTCTTCATAAAGTTCCTCCGATTCCAGTCCTGGAAAATCGGTAGTATCCTCGACAAAATCACGTAACTCTTCTTCTTGAGCAATGCGTAATCTAGGTTTCTGAGGAATAAATTTCCTTTTTTGGGTTCGGTCGTCATTTGATGATATGTGGTGGTCGTTTTTTTCTTTTTGTTCTGCGAGATAACGCTGTTTAATGCGGCAAGTTTCTTCTGAATGGTTTTGGCGTCGGCACCATGCACATAATTGTAAGGGTCGCTGGGGCCGTTGTTCTTGTATGTATGGTCTTCGTTCAAATTCATAGCAACTCGTAGGGCGGATGCGGCTACTATTTACAGTGCGTCGCGAGAACAGTAATAATTCCGATTCGTTGGTATTATGTTGGGCAGGATGTACGTATTTCATGCGATAATCTGCGTCTATAAGACGTCTTTTCGTTTCGGCAAATGTCAACGCAAGTGTAGCCCTGAGAGTCTCCACTACAGGTTGCCACTTTGCGTGCCGTATGCCTCTCAAGGCGTAATGTATGATGTCGTCGTCAGCAATTAATCTACCCGAGCTACGACAGGTATGCCTGAGCGATTTAATTCTGGCAAAATAGTTAGTCATGGTTTCATCCGGAGATAACAATAAATTATGAAAAGAATCCAAGTGTTGGAGTTGAATTGCGGTATGACGGACATTATATCTTCGGGCCAGATCGTCCCATACAGTTTTAACATTTGTGATTTCAACATAATTGAGCAATTCAGTATCACCAAGGCACTTCGTGACATAATTCAAGGCTGCGTTGTTACGAGTTTGCCAACGATCTCGTATCGCGGGGTCTACATCAGCATGTGGTTCATCTTGCATTAATGCTAAGATGCCTTCTTGCGATCTTGCCTTCTTGCCTGAGATGGTTTACTATTTTCGTGCGCCACAGGATATAGTCACTGCCATCAAAGATTTTTATTCCTTTATAGTAAACATCTGCGGTAGATGATGCCATAATGGTGCTATCATTCATATAAAGTAATGAAGGGTATAGATGCTGGAAAGTACTGGTATAGGTTAAAACGCATGTAAATTGTGCGTGGCAAATGCTTAATAAAAAATTGAGCAATAATGATTACATATAGAAGCTGATTTCGTTACTTATCTGCCTTTTCAATATTATTCCGGAATTTTTGTCAGACTTACTTTGATATTATATTGTAGCTGGTCGTTAACGCTGCCATCTTTAATTCTGTCTGGCTTGTTGAATGATTCCGATGCATTTTTAACCATTAGCTCTGCTGCCAATTGAAGGATGTGGATCGTGGGATAATCATAATAGGCACTTGATTATTACAGTAACTTCAGCAATCTATTTATTAGTTTCCCGGGCCTGGGTATAGTCATAAGACTTGCCCACGTTTTACCCAGTAAAACCGATAGTTATTACACTCCATTTCAGGCTCATAAAAACTATACAACAATGAAAGCTTAACGATAACAGTGGTATGTTAACCATACGTAATAATAACGTTAATAGCCTTTCAATTTGGGAAAATAAAAGAAGTACCTTTGTTTAACAGGAGATTATGAGCTAAATCTACTATGCGAGCAGTTTTTTTTCAAAATTTTAACAAACATGTATCTAAAAAAAGTTGGAAATGATCAAAGTTGGAAAATTAATCTTAGTATTATGTAATTTAGTATCGTGCTTAATGGAATTAACAAGAATTTATAGGTATTTGGCGGTTCTTGTTTTTCGTTATGTAATTTTACGCTGAATGCAGTGAACAGGTTTCTGCTGATTTTATTAACACGACTTACGAACACGAAGCAACACAAACAATTAGCCTATTGCATGCAGCAAAACTTTTACAAAGTGGATAAAAACGACGTCACGCGTGAGAGTTTTTGACATGCGGGCGGTCCTATTAAACATGATATTTTTTTTATTGCCCTTTAGCAACTTTATCTAGTGAGATGTACAGGTGTCTTTATACCCTATGAGAATTAACATGGGAGCCGTCGGATTAGTAGCTAGTTACTAGTAACACAAATCAATGTTATTGAGGGCATGTATCTCCATAAAGGACACGTTCCCACCCATAATTTTGAGGTTCTCTTTGTTAATGGACCCAAACACACCTGATTCCATATGGCGAATTTACACCAGTAGACTAAAATCAGGTATAAGCTTGTGACAGCCTAACCCCCGACTTCAATGTAATGACAACCAGTTCAAGAGTTTTTGGCTTGTGCACAGTCAAGCCATTTAATGACCTACAGTCCACAGAATGTTGCTGTCACCAAGTTAATTCGTAGCGATCTCCATTACAATTGAAGAAGCGCAGTTTTTTAAGGAAAAATGCAGTACCTCCATCAGGACCAGTCTTAGCTAGCAGGGTTGAAAAGGATTTTTGAACATCACTGATTATGTGGCAATGGGTTTGGGATAAAGTAAGATTAACAGTGAAGAAATTGTTCAGTTCAATAGCAATTTTCAACTCGGCAAGTAAAATAGTACCGTCAGATTTCTTTCAGACAGCTGGTTGGAATCGTAGGAGATAGGAAAACAGGGCCTTTGTGTTTTGTTACATGATCTGATAACACACTCTTCATAATCATTCCGACCCATGCTCAGGGTAAGCAGCATAGTTGGCAAGGGTGGGATAAAGGTTAACAACACCTCTTAAAACAACAAATCTGTTATAACAATGCTATTTGTAAGACTCTTCCAACAACAATGCACGTAAAAGTGCTGGTTGGTAATAACATTCTATTTTCAAGGTCCCCTGCACATGGTTTTAACGAGGTTTCACTGTATTGAACCAGGGGGTTTGTTGCAATTTGTAAGTGTTTTGATAAGAACAAAAGTGACATTTCGAAAAAATAACGCAGAATTCAAAATATGTTGCAAAGTCACAAAGTTCCGTCTTGCACATTTTTGACAAACATTAAAAATGGTGTTACTTTATTTGTCTTCGCCAGGCTTTCAGTCTTTGCTAGGCTTTCAGTCTTCCTCAGGCGTTCAAAGACATGGGTTGTTTTCGCTCTACATTCTTCATTGGTTGGCTCAATGTTAAAACTTTTGAAGAATGTAGAGACAAAACAATCTACATCTTCGAACGTCTGAAGACAAACAAAATAACACCATTTTTAATGCTTGTCGAAAATTTCCCAGACCGAACTTTGTGATTTTGCAAAGAACTTTGACGTTAGCATAAATTTTTTGATGTCATCACACGTTCAAAGTAAAATTCCCAATGGGATATTTAAGAGAACAAAAGTGGTAACAAGGGAATGCAACAAATTATTAAAGATGCCGAATTGATTATACACATCAAAACCATCTAGTACCACACAAAGAGGTTACTTACTATAACGACCACTCAATACAGCAGCCCCAATATTGGCTGTAAAAACATTGCATAATCTAAAAAGATTATCTTGTGACGTAAACCATCTACAGAAGAGAAGATATGTGCCACCGGAACTTACAAATGCATACATGACCGTAAGATGTGGTACTATCGTTTCATACCCATCCCTTGTCATAAGGTCATCTGGGAAAGAAGCTGTGGGTTTCGTTTCACGGCTGATTAAACATCACCACAATCTTATTCTTCCAAACTTTCTAGCACACGTGTGAAATGGTGTTGAGGCAGGAGGAAATTTACTTCAGCCTTGGCTTGAAGAAGCCACCTGCTTCACCGCTTCATTTCAAGACTTCGTTCTGGATTCGCTCTTCGATACAGCACAGACACGATATTGAGTAGCATCTAGTTCTGAATGATGTTTAGTTTTTCCAATTTGACAATATGTAGTTTTCCTTAAAGAAATATCTACTCACCAGTGATGTACAAAGCCGCACCGTATGCTTCTGCGCATGAAAGTTGGCAAGGCTTTCCATAATTTACAGGATTTGCTGCTACAAGGTAAGGCAATAATCTTGGATGGGTGTTTTTCATTCGGGAAAAGGGTGTGTCGTCTAGCCGTGCCCAGGAACAATCTACAGCTGCAATGCCATTGGTTTGTACTATATCCCTAAACAAGAGAACAAAATCAGGACTTTGTAACAAAATGTATCACAAATCCAAAACCTTCTTAGGCTAATTTCGTCTTGTAACGGATGGTAGAACTAGGCCAAATTTGGCCTTAGCTTATCGGAAATAAATTCTAACAAAAACGTCAAGTGTGCTGTAAAAATGGGGTTATATGATTGAAGTTTCACTTTACTTGTTAAAATGTACACGGATAAAATTTGGATGATTTTTAATTGAAATAATCAAATGTACAATTGAGAAAATTGCATCTGTTTAAAGGGATGGTTCTGCCTCTTCACACACGCGAAACCACACCACAATGTAGTTCGTTTGGACCAAACCTGCGGAGTGATTCTTACCGCAAATCTGACGCAACATCCGCCCGGTGGAAGGCAGCGTGACGTCACGCTGATCAGCGTACTCGAGGTCGCCCAAAGAGTGAAAACAAATAAACCCACATGGAGCTGGTTGAAGACGTTCGACATACTGGCGATTCTGTGAATAAGTCTCCTCCATCGTCTCTGTTGGCTTAGTTCCTCTGTCATTGTTCGTAATTTTAGTAAGAACAGCAACTATAAATTAGTCGGGCAGTGTATTTGCTTTTCCGTGTGCGTTTGAGACCTGTTGATGCCACGATTTGCTGGTCCACGTGCTCTGCGATGCAGTTGACAAAAACAAGTCACGTGACTTCCCACAAGCTACGGCTTACGTCACGGCTTCTTGCTGTGACGTCATCATACGGCTTCTTGCTGTGACGTCATCAAACACGCAACGTTTAATCATGGACTTGTATACTATCACACTACGTTATAGTATATCAGTTCCATGGTTGAAAGAAGTACGCTTCGTGGCGGGAGTTTTCTAAAATCCTGGTCACCACGAGAAGAAAGCACAGAAGTAAGGTAAGGGCCACATTTAACACTGAAATCGGGCACGTGGACCTCTCAATAATTGTTAGATGATTTGTTTAAAAACTATATCCGGTAGTGTACCGAGGAAATTTAATAAAAATGGCCAAGCCGGTACCATCCCTTTAAGTGCTGTTGTGCTTTACATTTTAAATATATGATTGGGTAAAGCACAACAGCACTCGCACAGAGTTTTCTCAATTGTACATTTGATTATTTCAATTAAAAATCATTCAAATTTTATCCGTGTACATTTTAACAAGTGAAACTTCAATCATATAACCCCACCCCTTTTTTATGGCACACTTGAAGTTTGTGTTAGTAATCCGTGTACCTTTTGTACAGCTCTGGCGTCGTGCTACAATGGTTTATGCATGCATTGTTGCTGGCCACTTTGAAACAATTCAACTCAGCTCTGAAAGCCTGAATTTACGAAATAAATACGCCATTCTATCGTTTCTAGCTGTCAATTAACAACGTACCTTAGTTTGGTTTAAATCTACATGCGTTTAGCTGAAACACGGATTCATTCAATTTGCCCTTCAACAATCAACTTTTTAGCAAAGACATAACAAGTGGACGAGGAATGGATCTGGAGTTTGCTGAGTGGCATTGTTCCCTAATTACAATGGTTAAAACAATGAAAAACAATCAAAATGATCGTGCCGGACCCGTAACCAATCGAAAAAGTGGTCTCTCTGAGGATGAAGCCCAGGAAAATTTCTGACTAAGATCATGTTTCAGATTTTAGGTAGGTGCAGTAGTTTTTTTCTGAAACCGTACGTGTCACACAAGAAGAGGAGGAAGAAGAACAACAAGTGAACAGTTTTCAAACTTACATGTGGCTTGTGCAACCCCGCTATGCCCGGTACAAGGAAGAACGCCGGAAGGATGGTAATATCAGGGTTTATTCCAGGGCCACGCGGTCTGTCCTTAGGAGATGTTGTCCAGTGGTTCAAGGATGCTCAGTGGATCAGGGCTTCTAGCAGAGTGGCACGCTTCAGGAAGAGTTCTTAGCTGGTTAGGGACTAGCTCCCAGAGTGGGGCTGCAAGGCCTTAAGTACCTAGAGCTGCAGCCAGTACCTGCCACTGGTGGTGCAAGGTACATCCTGTACTATATCCTGGTATCCTATGAGCCATCACTGCTAGCAGCTACCCCTAGGAGCAGGCAAGGCCAGAGCCATCCTGACCACTGATCTCCAGGGACTAGACCATACATCACAGTACACGGCATTACTGGAATACATTAATAAAGATACAGAGTATACAGAATACAAAGTATGGAGCCATAGCATCGAGGTAAGGAGGCCCACTAAGGCCCTAGCTTAAGAAGTAGGAGGAAGCCGTGGAAACCGTCGTTGCAGAGGTTCCAACCCCCCAAAAAGAAGCGCCCTCGCTTCGTCAAGGTAAGTGAAAATTATCCATTAAGCCAAGCTATTTATTCATACAATAATCAAGGTTCTCAAAAATTATTCAAAAATAATACCAAGAAGGCGCGTATTAACAACAAGTTAAAATTAAGGATGCTATGGGGACGTTCAAGCTTTTTATCTGCTAATAATTTAATCGTTTGACTGTTCCAGCACGGTGACATTACCTACGCGTATTAGTAACATTTCTGTAAGGTCTGGGATATCTTTGAGCATCAAAATTCAGACATTATTCCCGTAAAAACCCGCTACGCAAACTTAATTACTTGAACATTTTCACGAAAATTATACATAAGCAAAAACGATTTTTCAACATTTAAAATACAATCACAATCAATCAGTGCAAAAACAGTCAAGAAAAAAAAACTAAGTGCTTGAAGCACGAAAATTCACTTGAAAACCGCAACTATTAATTATCGGTTACCATTAAAATCAGCTAAGAAAGTTTTTTACTTCAAAATCTTAATTGTCAATATCGGTTGTCAAATATCGGAAACAACGCGTGTCAAATGTAATTAACGCGGCAACAATCAATACCCAATAATCATTATCAGCTGCTCGACTGATAAACCTCATCCAACAAGGATAAACCGCTGTGAAATCATTGCTACCTCGTGCAAACAATGATCTTCCAATTTTCCTTCCATTATGGCAACTTCAAGCACCTTAAGCATGGAACAACTCCGAGCTGATCTCGACAAGGCCACTAATGAATTCTACAGAATTATCTCCACTCGCACAGAACCCCAGAGGCGTCCCGGATCTATCGGCTACGTTATTCGCCAACTAGACATGATACTGTACGGGTATAACCTGTACCACGACCAAGGGCCCCCTGGCCAACTTCACCTTACCGATGGGCCTGAGCTAGAGTGGCGCCTCCCGCCAGCAAGTCCACCTGGGGCCATAGACATCGGACCCCCCCCCAAAGACGACAATCCAGGGGAAGCCGTTGGGTCCGAAGCCAGCGTTGAACTGGCTAGCAACTCGTTGCTTTTCCCGAACCCCAGAAATTTAACTGGTAAGCCGTAATGCTAAAACCCCCTCCGCACTGCTTCTTAACTAGCGTAACTTATGTCATGTGGTGTTACGATCTCGTTGCAGATGCCAGCCCGGATTCCGGGGTGCCTGAAAGCGGCGATGACCTGTAATCTAGAGCAACAGCTAATTCCTTATGTAACTGATCACATTCTTCCTTAATCACAGCAAATACCCTTTCTGAATTCCAGTGCTGCTAATATAAAAAAAAAAACCCTCATAACTGTATCATAGTAATTATTTCACAGTGATTAGGTTAGCTTAAATCTTTTCAAATTAACTAACAATAACGGTAACATCCGAGTGTCACCAGATTATTTGCACCATGATTTGCATGTGAAATTATTTTAGATCTAGCTACTGTTGGCCGAAAGAAGACCAAGAAGAAACACAGTAACTACTTTCAGATTTAAGTTTAAAATTCTTCGGAATCTGCTTCACTAACTGGGTAACGCTTACCTTCAATCTGTTCACGTAAATTATCTATGTGATATACATAACAGGAAATAATACCTGTATTAAGATCTTTAAGCTGATAAGCTACAGGATTAAACTTGTTAACAATCTCGTAATTTCCAATTTAAATTGGTGCCATTTTTTTCATTAAATAGCGGGATTTGTCACTTCTAGGGTTATTTCGTAGGTAAACTTTAGTTCCGACTTCAAATTCCTTACCCGTTTTATTCTTATCTACCTTTCAGCGCGATGCAACTTAGCTGCCTGACGTTTGCGTACAGCTCTCCTAACTATCGCACGCATGCGTGACGTTAAGTTTAAGATGTGTAATGGGTAATCAACCTCGTCCGTTTGTACTTTACCAACAGGGGCCTCGGGCATTTGTAATTCCCTTCCTGTTACCAACATACTCGGGGTGAAACCCGTCACCGAATCAGTTGCTGAATTTAATGCCAACTGTAGCGGTTTCAAACGTAAATCCCAATTTCTATGACCCGATTTCTCATCTTGCACGTAAATTGCTAGTGTTTTTGTTAACTCTTTCCTCCACCGTTCAGCTAGGCTGGACTTGGGTGAATAAAGTGACAGAAATCTAGCCTTGATACGCCACTGCAGGCATAAATTCAGGTGAATAAAGTGACAGAAATCTAGCCTTGATACGCCACTGCAGGCATAAATTCTTCATTAACTGCCCCCTCGAATTATTGGATCTGTCGGAGAAAATTTCCGCTGGCATGCCATGCCGTGAAAACACTTCATCAATGAGTGCTTTTGCTATAGTTTTAGCTTTAGCGTTTCTTAGGGGAATCAACTCAACCCAATGACTCCACTTATCAAGCACCACTAGGATGTAAGTAAAACCGCTTGTACTCCGTACCAGTGGGCCTTTCAGGTCAAAAACAATACTCTCCCATGCTTCCTTATCAGTTACTATCATCGTTTTAGCCTTCTTACGAGTCTGCTGCACCTTATGGACCTGACAAATTTTACACGTCCTTACGTAATTTGAAATCAACTTTGAAGCGCTCAACCATGTGTACAAATAAAATATGCGTTTTATCGTCTTGTAAACACCCATATGAGGCCCTGTAAACGTATCGTGTACTAGCTGAATGATTTTCTTTTGCAGCGAACGGGGCACCAGAATTTTTAAATTCGGCGCATCAATAACATCTTTATTTACATCTACATAAATTATTCCGTCACTCACAATTGACTTTGGCTGGTACTTCAATACAAATCTACAGGGTGTTCGGAAATTGGTGTCAAATATTTTGAGGGTCCGCTGTGTGATCAAAGATAAGAAGAAAAAGTCCTATAAACATGGGTCCGGAAATGCACCAGTCTTTAGTTACAGCCCCCCCCCCCCAGGTTTGGGGTAAACAGTTCTTAAATACCTCGTAATGATTCACCGTTTCCATTCCAAACTCAGGATATGTGCCATATCATACCTGGTATTTCAGTACTTCATAATACAGTATTGGGTCGCACAACTTATCAGAGGGAGAGGTAATTTTCTTATGGGGGGGGGGGATCAAACGTGGGGGAAGAGAGGAGTAACTGCTTTGGTCTTGTACTTTAATGAAACAAATTGTAGAAAAAACACATCGTGTGATTGAAAACAATCGAAAGTAGTACTGTACTTTCTTTCATTACGTGTAAAGTCCAAGTAGGTTACATCGTTTTCCAAGTTTGTGTCCCCCCCCCTCCAAAAAAAAAAACAACTACTGTACGTACATCTCTGTGGAGAGCACCAAACATTATCAATCGGGTAACCTCGCCATTAAAAGTGAGGGATTTAATGTGTTTGTTTTCTACTCTTCAAGCAAAGAAGCTTTTTGAGTTGCTTGTCACAGAATGTTCTGGAGAGGAGGTCTTTTGCGGATGCGTATTGCAGTTAATTGCAGCAGAGCCGCAAATGCAATGATACTCAGTAAAACTTTGAGTAACCATCTTCTGTTTACTTAATGATGTTTCATTTCT